>VYYI01002247.1:0-15576 GCA_021029175.1 Bilobella aurantiaca
CTGAAGCCAAATTTTATTTTCAAGATTATTTGCACAAAGTTGCATAGTTAATTCCGGTTTCAAAATGTGATCAACGCTTTACCCAGGATTCGTAGTAAGAAACTTATTTTATGTAAGTTTCAAATAAACACTAATTAGCTTAAGAGTTAATTAGTACAGTGTACATAGAAGTTTTAACTACCCTCTTCTCGAGACTCCTTTTTATGAGGCTGAGAGGAATTAGTGTATATTTGCAGTCTAATCCTCTTTAAATTTTCTTGTTATTAGGCTCGTCTTGTTTTATTTTCATTGCATCTTGCCCTTTTAAAGCGCTCTTTAATCAGTATTTAAGAGCTTTAGATTTCTGCTCTAGGGTTCAATAAAATTAGCTTATTCACAAAATTAGAACGTTAATATCCTACGTAAGTATAGAACTTGAAATACTTGTGATCAATCAATCGTTTACGCATTTGACATTTGGCGTAAAGCCATAAAATAATTACAGGTTGCAATTTTACAAATAAATTTCTAAACCGTACTAGCCCACTTTTTTTTTCAATCTTATGAGCTAACAAAGAACGGTACGAGCAGCGATTGCCTTTAGTATGTTAAAATCAAAATTTACAGAAAAAGTTACCAACCAGGCCGAATCTTGGACTAAAATAATATAAAATAATAAATAGATACTCAGCAGTTTATATTCAATTACACTTTTAATAATACGGACGGATTGTTTAGCTTATTTAGTATTATTGCAGATAACGTTGAACAAATACAAGATTAAGAATGTATTTGTAAATTAAAAAAAATTAACGTTCTATTCTTCTTTTTTTTTAGATTTTAAGATGTCTATCAAGAAGATGCTTCATTAATCAAATAAGTCAGACAGTTGAGTTGAGTGCAGTAGAAGATCCGAAATTATAGCAATTATACTTTATTTTTAGCAAGTATAGTACTTGTTCGAAATAATAGACTAAATTTATCAAATTGACTTGGTCTTGTCCAAGTAAGTTATCAGCTTATTTCTTTTACTTTATTTTTAGGACCTGTTTCTCGTTGCAATGTATGATCTTTGCTGTTTATTTAACCTCACTCGTCGCAAGCCTACTCTCAAGTTTCTCGACATAACACATCGCCACAACGCCTCAAGTAGTCTTTAGTTGGCTTTTACTGACAGCAACGGCATGCTTCATATGAAGTGCCCAAGGCAAAGCACTAATACCGCACGTGCTGCTCCAGGTTGTGCGGCACTTATAGTCCTACATAACACAAAGTTGTAACCTAACTCTTACCTACAGTATTTCTGGTGCAACTGAAACATGGTTCTATCAATAAACAGAAACTTAATATAATTATATTTTTTAACAAAAAAAAAACATTGTTTATTTATTTGTTTAGTTTTATTTGTTGCATTATTAGTTTTATGATTTTATTAGTAAAACACATATTGTTAACTGAATGATGATGTCACTCACTTAAAGTGAACAATTTTATAAAAACTAGAACTAGGTAACAAACCCGTATTAAGGCGAAAACAAGCTTAATCCAACCACACATTATTTTAATAATAATTAAAATGATTAATTATTAGCGGATTAATTATTTCAACATGATGTATAGTTTTCCAGAAATTTTAGTAGCAACATATATGCCTATGGTTTAGTGTCTTTTATTTAGAACGGCGTTTCTGGTTACCAAAGCCATTGGCTTTGCATTGTTGCGCACGACCAGCTTTCAATGGTGAATGTGTCAACTTTGATGAAACGAATGTTAGTTTTGTAATTGCAGATTATTTTACTAATTATAAATATAAAATCAAAGCAACTCTGACAAGAAGCGTGACACATGAAAAGCACTTAAGTATCTATACTTTCACACTCTCTGACACAATGCGCGAAATGTTCGTAATAACCATCACTTGACTCTCGGCCACTCATTTCTCAATTTTCCGAAAGTTGTGCGTTCAGGACTTAAGTGAAATAATACAATTTTTTTCGGTCTCCCTCTCCAAATCCCAAAAGACATTATCTCAAGAAGTTGTCTCATATCTTTCTATTACACATTCTCGTCAGACGCTTCAAGATTTAGGAAACAAACCTAATGCCATATTAAGGACACCATGTACCACCCTAAGTATTTGTGCCTAACGACGAATTCCTATGTTCTCGTATCAGGACTTGAGAAACATTGAATGTTGTAATTACCAATGTAACAATAAAACAATATTTTTTTCACTTTCCATAAAGTCTCCCAGTCAAAATGTAAATGAATTGGATTGTGTTAAGTACGCTTAAAATAATTTATAACATTGCCTTAAACCAAAATCAACACATTTTACTGATAAAACATGTGTGTAAATTTACTGATATTTAAAAATGAGAATTTTATGTTGGTTTTGGGGCTAAATTTTCAGGAATAAAAAGGTACAGTTTTGCAGTCGGAGGGCAATATTTCTGCTTGGGTGATTTATATTCTATAATTAATGCAGGTTAAGGGTTGTTGCAGTTATCAAAGTCTCATACCGCGTTGTCGCGTACAATTTTTTATCAACCGGGTCGTATTTATGTAGTTCAGTTTACATGAATACCATGCACACACAGTAAAAAATTTGTTTCAATAATTGACCAACGGTATCTATTGTTCTATAATAATAAATTCTGTGATATTCGGCTAATTATATTAAACTTTTTTAAATAGCAAAACTGCGCACAAAAAGAGCCGCTTAGAATTTAGCAGGAAGCCGTATGAATCAACTATATCCAGAACTTATTTGAACCCATATCTCAATTGCATTTATAACTTTTAAAACATCACGCTTATCCAATATAGCCTATCCAATATATTTAAAAACTACATTTTTATTTATAATGTTATTTTATCAAAATTTTCCATCCCTTGCTGTTTTTCCGTATTCTCATAAAACGCGCTTTTCACACTAGTAATATTCAAGTTGCGTACCATAAGATCTAAAAAAAATTTATTGCCAGTATAAAATGCATTGGAAACGATTCTTCTGCAGGTGGTATGGTACCTTCAATAGGGTACTTGAGAAGAGGTGTAAATCCTTCACAATAAAAAGGACATATGCAAACCCAAACGTTCTGCCAAGAAATTTTAAGTATGTTTAGTGAATTTAATCGTAGCACGATTTGGAAGAAAAAGTTAATAAACTTATGTTAGGTTACTGTCAGTTTTGTTTTAAAATTTGGAGAATTTTTGACTAAAAATGCCCTTTTTACACCCCACTGAAACCTTACTAGTCTAGTGCAAGTTAAAATTCAAATATTACTATTTATGTTTAATTTACATTTCTATAAGAAGAAATTTTTTGGAACGACCCCAGTGAATTATCAAAATTTAAAATTCAAATCAATGTATTGTGTGACAACATGCTAACAAAATGAATATGTTGCATTTCTATATTATCAAAATTTCACACTTTCTTATTAGATAATGCACACTTTAGTGAAGCATTATACAAAGCATTATTGCAAGATCAAATGCAGTTGTATTCCTCATAACAACACGAATTCAAAAATAGAACGTTTCAAAAATAGAAAGTAAGGCTAAATAAAGTTCCTTTAGTTGTACTTTTCACTGGTTATATTTCTCGCCATTGCTTGTCTAATGTAAACAAGAATTTAGGTTAATACAATATGCCACCTCCCTTTCCCTGTCGGAGTTTTATTAAACGCAAAACCTTTTCAAAAGCAAACCGCCCGTAGGGAACTTGGCGACGGGAATTTTAGGTTCCAAAGCCCTTTGCCGCAAAAGCACAAACACTACTACTTAAAACGCCTTTAAAAGGAAGATGCTTTGAGTTTAGGAGGGAAGACTCCCCGGAGAACTTCCACTTCACTTTAGAACTTCATAAATGTCAAAATCTCAAAAGACCCCAAAACCAAACTTTCATCTTCTTCCAGCATCACATAAATTAAGATCCCTTCATTTTAGTAATTATTCCTAGGATTTTCATTAGGGGACCGCCAGCGCTGAAGAGACACCTTTTCTAATGAGGAGGAAGAATTATAGGAGACTGCTAAACGCGCAGTTGAACAAACAAAGTTCAAGATTCGCTTTCAAGGAGAATGAATTTCGAAAACTTAATTATTCGAAATCACTGTCATTTTTTTTGTTAAATTAAGACACTAACTTAACTAATAATCAAAAAGTGCATTGAAAGCTTTTAGCGTCAGTCATTTGTCATTGCATCATTGCATGTTTTTTTTTTACACGTATTTCATTAAACCGTTCTAAGCAAAGCAAAGTACTGTTTTGATTATATTGTTGGGAAGTGCCTTTAAGTTGAATGAAATATAAGGCTTTAATGATTTGAAGAAAAATGTTTTATTCAGTAGGTGAGGAACGTACTTTCAAGATTGACTTGGCATTTGGCCCGGGGTTACTAAAGCTTACGTTAAGTATCCTAAAAGCCAACTTTCTCTGACTTTGCTTTCGTGAAAGTTTTTGGAGATTTAAAGGATTCGACCTATTGTAAATGATATTTTGCGGTAAGACATCTTTGAAGGGAAGCTGAATATATTTTGTATTATACACGTATAGAGTAAAAACTCATTTTCTTAATTATGTACATAAATTCACACAAACACATATACACAAATTTAGGTCTTGGACTCATACCATGTAAGGGCTAGGCAAGGCGCTCCATGCATCAGCCTAAAAGAATTAAAAAATGCACTTCTCGGACCAAAACACTGACTTTTGAGGGCACTCTGGCCCTTAAGATTAGGGTTTATTGAATCCAAAACAACACTACCTACTAATCAGGGGGACTTGGCTACGGCTAAAGGCCACCTAGAGCCTGAAAAATAAAAATGGAGGTCTGAAGGGTCCTAACAATTCTCAACAAAAACCTAAGGGTTCATGGCCCACGAAATTAGAGAACTTTAAGGGAAGGTGCTTTCCACCTACGCCTTTCATGCGCTGTGCACATTGCTGGCACAAAAGCCTTTCCAGGCCTGAAGGGGCAGAGGGTACTTGACCGCTCAACTGAAAAATGGCAAGATGTCCAGGTCGTGTAGCCGACCCGAGAGCCAGAATTGTTTTGTTTCCCTCTAGTGCTTCTGCACAGAGATTACTCCGCCCACAAACTCTTATAGGCACTTGCCAAACACTCTTAGTTAAAAATTGTTAATTAACATTAACTTAGAATTAACTAGCAAAGGAGGACCATGTCCTCACAACCGGTTAGAAAAGATTGACAGAAGCTCTAACCATCACGCCAACTCACTCGTTATCAGTAGTATATAGGAATTACTTGTGTTTGCCTTTACTTAATTGCCTTTGCAAAACAAGAGTTACGGTTTTGCTGCATAAGTTTTGTTACTCTGTTGAAAATATTATGTCTCAGTATTCAATTGAAATAAATTGTAGTAATTTAATGTGAAAGGAGTAGGATTTCTGAACCTACTTTTATAGATGATTATAAATTTATAAATAAACTGGACTAGCTAATGAAGATATTTTTAGAAAAGTAACCGAAATGGCTAGAAGTATTTGTATACATCTTCTTAGTTGAAGTACAAAAACAATACTGGAACTAATTACTCACGCTAAGCCTTTGATTAATTAGACGAACGACACGTGGCTAGATAACAAAGGCGTAGTAGAGAAATGGGATGTATACGACGAGTGGGCTTAGTGAAATTACTCTGTCATCCAATTAGTGGACACAAAATCATCCTATCCCAGAAAGTGAAATTTTATATTGTCTAATTTGGGTGCATAGCTTCACATAGATTTAGTTACTATTAGCTGATATTGTACTAATTTCAGTAAGACGCAGGCTTTTTAAAAAAAATGCAAACTAAATCATCATGAATATCAAATTTTTATGAAAGTTGCACTCACATACTGAAAGTTAATGCAAATAAAATTGCAAATATAATTGCAGTTTTGTTTTTACATGATTGAATGATTGGTAGAGGAACCTTCTGCTCTAATCAACATCAACATCAATGAGTCTAGAACGTAAAAAAATTTGAGCCTTGTCAACCGCAAGTGTTAATACACAGTTGTAAGTCAAAGGAGCTATAAATAATTCAATAACTATTCCATAAATATGCAGTAGTACAGGTTTACAGTACAGGAGTAGTTATATTAACACATTTTAATAGCGAAATCAAATATGCTGTTTAAAAAAGCTGTTTCAAAACTGTGTTTTTTTATAATTAGTTAGCAATTAGTGGAAGTGCTAACTTTTCAGTATAAAACCTGAAAAATATAAAAAAAAATTACAAAAAGCATAAAACCCAAAGGGTCAAACAAACTTTACGATAGGCGGCTTCCCATTCAAATCCTCCTATTTCCTGATTACACCCCATTGTCCCTGTCATTGAGCAGAGATAAGTACCACCTCTTATGTCCAAAACAGAGTTTGCATTTGACGTAATTGAAGCCCAGCGGACGCATATTCTTTCAATGGAAATCTTGATTCTAAATTGCTCCCTGTTATGACTCATGCAAAATTAGGAAGGATAATTCATAGAATCGTCAAGTCACAACATAATATTCAATTCAAATCCAGTGCAAAGCAAAGTGGCAGAGAAAGTTATGTTATGCTGCTCAGGATCGAGTTATAATGATAAAGATTCTTATGTGTTGTGTAAAAGATGTGTGTCAAATAATGTTTGAAATAAATTGTGGAAAGTAGTATTTGTTAAAAGTATCTTGAATCTCAAATAAATCTTAAGAACAGCTTAAGTCGACTTAAGTAAGCCTCGTATAGTACTTTGTGACAAATGAGGAGCAATTTACAGCTCTTTTAAATACAATTTCCGTATCTAGTCTAAAGTAAAAAAAATGTGAAACTTACTATATCAAAAATAATTATTTATAAAAAATATTTCATAAATTAAATTACACACTTTTTTATTACTACTATTTAAAGTTACTTACATACTAAATAATAAAGAAACGAATCAGTAAACAACGAAAAAACCATCGCAATTGTTTTAAACTGATTCTCAAAATTGTGGGAACGCCGAAACTCCATATGTGGGTTGCAAAGGACAATGCAATTTTGCTGGGGTAAAATCTGGCCTAGACAGTTTCTTTCAGCAGGCGGATGGCCAACATTTCCACATGATTTGACACAAGCATTTATGCATGAAAAGGGTTGTAGCAGATAACAAAAATCTATTTATTTTGTCGCGTGCTGTAGACGTTGATCCATGATGGTGAGTTGTAGCAATGCAATTTTATCCTAAACAATTACTTCAGAAGTGCTTCAAACAGAGGTTTCAGCTCCTAAATTAACGTTTTTTTTTAATTTTCAAAATTTTAATCGCTGAGTGCATTTAGCATAGTTAATAGGAAATTTTGTACTGCGTAAAAACCAAAATAATTTTTCAAAGTCTAATCTTACTTTCCCACTTTTCTTGGCATTTTTTACTAGGCGATATGATATTCCTTTCTCAACGACTTTTTTTACTTATTCTCACCCCTTCACCCGTAATTCCAACCCTACACAGTACTTGAATAGAAAAAATCAAATTTCAAATGTTACAGGCAACCATACACGTATCATATTTATAATGCAACTTACCTTAATTGCATGACATTCCCTGTTTTTAAGACATTTCTTTGTTAGTTACAAGTTTTTTTTTCTCAGAACCATTCCTGAAATTCCGGCAATTTGTAAGAAATTCAGTTGGGTAATATTAAACTTCTGCAAGAAATCTTTTTTACCAGTACTTTTCAAGACATTTTTACATATTCTAAATTTTAAATACTGTAATTCTCTTTGCCTATTAAGCAAATTAAGGTTGTTCGTTGTGTTTTGATTCAATATAAAATCATTTGAACCAAAAATTCTAAATTGATTTAATGAGTATTGGCCTTTCAACTAATTATTTTCCAATTTTCTTTCCTAATTTGATATTATTTAATCACACTTATTTTAAGTCTGTATTTAAATAAACTATTTATGGCTAAAACTAAAACTAAATCCCATTTTAATACATACTAAACCCATGCATACTTACATTTATTAAAAACATTCATCCGTAGATGCAGATACGCCCAATTGGAAAAGAAGATGGTGTAAAATTTGAAAAATCAAAAGAATGGAATCAGGGAGGGTTCAGAATTGTAGAATGATTTGACAACTTCTGATTCGAAAGTAAACGTCCAAGTTCAGACAAAAGTCTTTTTGAAATCACTTCCTTTTCAGCTGAGTTGATTTTTGAGGAGCTAATGGTTTGCTGGAAATGATTGAAAAAGTTGAAAAGAACTGATTAGTGTAGAGTAGAAGATGAGTTTGATGAAAGTTTTCAGTTAGTTCAGCTGAAGTGAAATCTCTTTTGTATAAATGTTACTACCATTTACACAAAATGGAATAACCTCATTCAATTAATTTACCACATTCAATCATTTGATCAATCAACCATAATCTAAACTTTTAAACTAATATTTAACAAAAATACTATTTATTCCATTTCTGATTTCTAAATTTTTTCAAACAAAAAAATTTTTTTTACATTTTCACTCATGATCTGATCGGATCTATATCTGATATCTATAATCTGATTATACTACAATCCGAACTGAATAATTGAAGCATTTGTTATATTTTACTGGGAGGATTGTTTTGTTTTCATATTTCAGTAAAAAAAAAACAATAAATCCTCACTATGAATTTTGTAATTCAGCAATTTTAGTTAGTTTGGCTTAAAATTAATGATTTGAACAGTTTGTTCAATTAACTATTTGGCAAATAAGCACTTATGAAGGTTACACCCTGATAAAATCAAGAGGGTTTTTAGGTACGGCTTTCGCGGTTTTAAAATAAATTTAGTTTTTCCTAAAATGCACTAAATGTGGATACTAGAGCGGAAAGAAGTTTTAATTGCGAACTTTTTAATAAACGCAACTTAATTATTACTACAACTGAATCCATCATTGAACAACTTAATTTAGTTTCAACCCGACTTGACTTTTGATTGAGCGTTAACTCTTTATTATAATACTTTGTATGCTCCAGCTTTGTTACACTCATTTCTTTCAGAAAAAAAAACTCGGTAGGATTGATCAGATGTCGTCGTCTCATAGTTCTTCTTCTCATTAGCGAAGCTGTCTAAAGTTTTGGTGGTTCCTTCCTTAAAGCAAATGACAAGAATAATTACTGAGCTGAGGGCTTCTAATTTATGTGGTGCTAGGGGATCAGAGATGTTTGATTGTGAAGTTTTCTGAGTTCTTGACATTTATGAAGTTGTGATCTGAAGTGGAAGCTCTTGGGAGTATTGCCGACAAAACTAAAATTTTTGGTTTAGAATCATATTAAAAGATTTATCTTATTGGTGGTGGTAAAAAGTGGTCATTCAGCGCTACTACATGTGCGTGAATTCATATGGAAGATAAAAAAAATGAATGCCAAAAATCACGACAATTACTATGGCGAATTGAATTTATCAAAGTTATTGCAAGAAGTCTGTGGGAACAAAATGTTTGTATCCTACCAAATCCAATTTTTAGTAGAATTATATATTTAATAAAATTTAAATCGTAGAATATGTCACCCTGAAAATCTAAATATATGTTTGAAGTTGAAGTGGTTATTAATTTTTTAAATTTGAATTTTTAACTAAAACAGTTTTGAAAAGCAAAAAAAAAAAGAAATTTCTATTCTTGTAACTATCTCTTTGTAAAACATACTACACTTTAAGTGTAACCAAAGAAACTGAGAAATATGGCTTAGGTTTTAATAGCAGTTACCTAAACGGCTACAATGACCCAAGCATACATGTTTGTTTATCATATAATACAATATAGTAAAATAGTATGTTTTTCGATTGTTTTCAAATCCATTGTTTCCACATTAAACAGGAAGTGGGAGTTTTGCTGCCAAAAACCTTGCTACTTTTCCTGTGCTTCCCCTTGGCAGTGCGTTGACAATGTAAAGGCCA
Source organism: Bilobella aurantiaca (assembly GCA_021029175.1). Lineage (NCBI taxonomy): Eukaryota > Metazoa > Arthropoda > Collembola > Poduromorpha > Neanuridae > Bilobella > Bilobella aurantiaca. The sequence continues at coordinate 9,906 of VYYI01002247.1, forward strand.
CCACGGAGTTGCTTGTAATGCGCGAGCTTTGCTGCATGAAATAATATTTGCTTCTTTACCTAATTGGATGCTTGTTAGATTTTAATAGCAATTTATGCTTACAATCTGCGAACTGCAATATTTCTTCTGCGGTAGCTTTTTCATCAGCCTTCAATATCACAAGAGCCCTTGGAATGCGATCTCCTCCGCACGGATCTTGTATTCCAAAAACTGCAACTTCGGATACTGCCGCATGTTGTAGGATGATGTCTTCCAGTTCAGACGGCGAAATCTTATAGTGACATAGCAAAATTCAGTTATTTAGGAAATACCTAATTTAGACTTAAATTAATTAAACTTAACTAGGTAAGCAATAATATTACATGAGTTCGTATATTGTAACACTTCCACCATTTTTTCCTATAGTTACCACTACTTCCCTTTATTTACTTTTAACTTAAATTGTTCTTCTCACGTGATTATTGTAGTATTTAAAGGTGTCCTTGATTCTATCTTCTATAAAAACATATCCATCATTGTCATAGTAACCAACGTCACCAGTCTTGAACCAGCCATCGATGAAAGCAGCCGCCGTTTCCTCTGGTTGTTTCCAATAGCCAGTCGCCATAGTTGGGCTCTTGATGACAATTTCGCCAGATTCCATCGGCCCGAGGCTGTGGCCAGTAGTAGTATCCACAATCTTGAGAGCGACATTAGGGCACAAACGACCAACGCTCAATTTAGGAGAGTTAGTTTTTATTGAAGTAGGCGAAACAGGATCCGCAGATGATGCCACCATCCCGCATTCTGAAAACACAAAAGTTGTGGTTTTATTTGGTTACTGAGATTTAGTGGTTTCCTATGGGATGTTGGTATGCCAATATCAAATATTGCGTTTGCCTTTAACACTCTATGTCGAACTTAACATAACTTCTAATTTTCAAGTATCTATGGAATATAAAAAGGCGGAAGGCTTATCGTATTGGACAACACGTATTGTTTAACCAAATACGTTTTAATGAATAGTCAAACTTGAATTCTGTGTTTGAGCTCTATGTCTGATTCTATAAAATCTTTTAAAGACATCATTTAGATTTAAAACAATGTTTTAGTTGATTGTCAAAATTTTGTAGGATGACCTATGCTAATGTTATTTTTCAATAACGTTCCCTTTCAAATGTCATCAAATGAGTGATAGCGCACCTTAGATATTGGTAACCAAGTAGAGAATCGCGCCTAAAATATAATTAACCTCACAATTTTACTCTAAAATAATTAGACACTAGCCTCTCACAATTAAAGCTAAAAACAAATATACAGAACCAAACAACTAATTGCTTCAATGAAGCCTAAACTAAAATACAAACTCTCAAAAACGTTTTGTCATTTTTTTAAAATTAATCTTCTTAGTTTAGTATGCACAAAGGTGACTCTATCTCCAGCGTCACCTGCGTGGTTATTTGATAGTATCGACCAGGTAACATTTTGGTATCATTATTGCCCATGTGGCGTTTAAGTGACATATTTCCAGCTAATTATCTAAATACAACATGATATTTTTGTTTTTCAAGGTTGACTGGTTGATTTCATTTATAGTTTAAACTTCAATGTTAATTTAAGTCCTTCCTCATAAAAAAAAAGTTAAACAAAAATGTTTTGACGACGTAGTTTTATAGGATGATTAGGTGATACGCAATATGAATTATAACACCATAGTTTGATGTATAGTATTTTTCAATAACTGTAAAAGTATTTGTTTGACAAACACTTACTGATGGAATAAACTATTTTTACATCTTACCAGTAATTCCATATCCCTTGACAAATTTTACCGTTGGGTAAAATGGAATTGCTTTGTAGAAACTTTCTGTCACTGACATTCCAGTTGCGCATACAACTTCTATGCTACTCAAGTCGTACTCCTTTCTGTTTTTTGTGTTAAGCAACTCCATAAGGAAGGTTTGAAATCCAATTGCAATAGATGGCTGGAAAATAGGTCACATGACAAATAATTTATAATAAGATAACTTGAATTTTGTAAATGGAAAAAGCAACAACTTACCTTGTATTTGCTCACACAACTTAAGATATTCTTTGAGTTGATTTCATGCATCATGATGAGTGGCAAACCAAGGCATGCATACCAAAGTGGAATTGTTGTTCCTGCAAGGTGTGTGCTTTTGCTTATTAGCACTCCTAGCTTTTTATGCCCTCGAGCTTCATTTAAGCAGGTGGCCAAAATTGATTTATTTGTGTGAACCGCTCCTTTGCTAGGACCAGTGGTTCCACTGGTGCAAAATATTAAAAGTGGTTCATCTAAGCCTGGATTAGGCGCCGCGGCTGGGCAATCTAATGGTAAAGAGCATTATTTGCAAAAAAAAACTTTCAGAGTATGATTTTAGAAACTAGAAAAGGGGGACTACAATCAATGACCTAAAACGGTACCCAACTTTAAGCACGCTTGCAATACAACGGAAATATTGCACATTTTGTAAAAAATAGGCATTAATTTATAAGCAAACTAGCTGACGAAAACACGTCGAATCGACGTGTAAATGGATTTGCCATTAAATTAATTACTTTGCAAGTGTACTGCAATTGGAATTTGTTAAATCATAGTTGGCGGTTTTGCCATGTTTCACCTTTTGTCAGTGCAATGCAATTGCTTGACTGAAACATATAATTTGAGTGCTTTGTACATTAGGAAATGACAAAATACATCTTTAAAATTAGCATATTGTGATTTTATATAATGTAACAGAAGAATTTGAAATCACAAATCGAAGCCTTGGGTTGGAAAATTATGGGTCAACATTAACTTTTGTGCTACTAATTTAAACTAAATGCAAACAAAAAATATCAAAATTTTATAACTTGAAATACCAAAAATCGAAAAAAAACTTTAAAGAAAAATTTGAGAGAGCAAAAACGAATAATGGAGTTTAGGGCTAAATTAAGCTCCAGGACAAATTTTTACTGAATAAACCATTTTTTTAGAAAAATAATAAAGCATTTCGAATTCTATTTTGAAAATATAATAAAATCTTCAAAAATAAAATTAGAAGTTCACAAACTGTAACACTTTTAGCTCTATTGCTAAGCTGTAATTGTTAAATTATTAAAAAATTAGCATATCTGTTCTACCTGTCTGTTCTGTTAGAGGATAAAGGAAGAGGAATGCAAGGCACTTCTAATTTTAGCTCACCAATTTTAGTAATAAGATCATTGAAACTAAATATGCAAAATTATATCTACCAGATCCATTATCGGAAAACAGTTCTTCAACAGCCGTAGTGTCTTCGCATTTTCCAAAAGCAAATATTTCCACTGGCCAATCTACTTTCGAAGAAGCTTCCTTGCATTGAGGCGCGGAATTTGAATCACAAAATATCCATTTTGCTTTCGTATTGTTGAGTCGCAAAGCAAGTGTATCTGTATAAAATCAAAAGAAAACAATAGTAATGCGAGTTGTGGTAAAATTTTTATAAATATAGAAATTTTTACCGTAGGTATCCTCAGGATACGAGGAATGCAATATACCGCCTACTCGCCAAACTCCAATTATTATTGTGTGTAAGCTTGTTACATCGTTTGTTAGGTAAATTGCAACATCCCCTTGGCGCATGCCTCTTTTATACATTGCACTAGCCACTTTGCGGGTAAGTGTTTCCAGTTCATCTAGCTTCACACTATGTCCCGTCACAGAATTTGTCTAAAACGTGAAAGTAAAAGAATTTGTCTTCAATATGGTCATACTTTCAATATAGCGAAATTTTACTGAAAGTAACAGGCCAGGAACACCTGCGAAAGCATGCATTTATGAAACACTACAAAAAAAAATTCCCTGCCATCATTGCTTGCCTAAATGAAACCAACTACAAATGTAACAACACCTAATTTAATTTGTGTTTACTCGGACTAGTTTTGCTGGTTTTTAACCTATTCAGGTGTTTTTTTTAGGCACCCGTTTTGAATTACAAGTATATTGCTACGTTATGTTGTTTTGCCCTGAAAAAATCAATTTCTAATTGTATCAACTAAAACTTGAACTTTGTACTTTTGCACAATTATTTTCAATAGTTTATTACATGCAGAATTTTTAAATTTTATTTTCGTTATCTACTTTACACTTAAGTACAAAACAAACTAGAGGAAACCGGTAAACTTTGGCTTACCATCCACGCGGTGTTTCCATTTGATGCATTTTCTTTCGCTTTGCTCAGTATGTATTCAACTGCACTTATGTTTTTCGGCCATTCAATAGATGTGTAAGAAGTAGACATTAGAATTTTTTCATTGCCATTAAACTCATCCGGGGAATCGGTCGCAGATTTCATTTTGTTGTATCTGGAAGCAGTAGAAACACAATTATCCTATTTTAAAATTGCATTGTTTTAATTCCCTTTAAAATTATTAAGCTTACTCTTTACGGGTTGACAGGCAGTCGAAATATTTAGTTGCCTTCAAAGCACTGTTCGACTATGATGAAACTGAAATCTGAAATTAATAGTATCACTTTAGAGCAAAGAAATAAAACATGTCATAGATGCTACGTAAATCTCTGAAGCTTTTCTGCAAGATATAACAATTGTTCTATTAATAGAAGAGCCCGGTTGTGCGCTGAAATAATTCTGCTACTTAATTAGTAGCATTTTAACATGAGTGATACACACCGTCAGTTTAAAATAAAATTACGGTAAGCGTATAGAGATGAAGGGCCTCCAATCGGGAAAATAAGTGTATTCCTGAGCTTAACACGATCAGGGTTCTACTGTCGCTTGGGTGCCGAATGTGCCCTTGGAATTTTCGCAAACAAAAAACAATAGCCAAAATACCTTGACGGCTTCATTGCTTTTAATTTTATTGTACTTCAGGGTGTTAAAGTTTTAGTCTTTCATTCTTCCTTCGGCAACTTTCACTTAGGTCTTTTATCAATTGCCGAATATTAAGATGAAATCAACTCATGAATGGTCGAAGGTATAAAGCTCCAGTTAGCATTGACAGGGAGAGTTTTTTCAATTTTACACTAAATACAAAGCAAATTACTACAAATATAAAATATTTTTAAATGTGAAAGCTAGTTCTGAATACTAGGCTCTGTATAGACTTTTTACATTTCGATAATGTTCTGAATAATATATCGTTTGATTCTGTGACAGGAATAACTATCACTTAACATTTGTGTTAGTTGTAGAAATTCACATGATTCGTTTCCCTAAATTACAATGTGATATTCTCCGCTAAGTCAAATGCCGTGGTTTTTAGAGTAACCGCTGTGGTATGGAAACAGTATAAGTTCATCTGTCAAGGCATAAGTTCATATATGTCGGACATTGTCAACAAAAAGAGCACAGAGAAATTTAGATTTTAGAATTTGTTTTTGTGTTAGGAGCAACAATTGAATAGCTTTTGAATATTCTCCATAGTATTTGTTGTATTTTGTGTGGCGTCCATTCCTAGCAATTGCACTTCAAAATTCCAACTGCATTCAAAAATTACAACTGTATCCAAAAAATAAAATGGCATTGCAAAACGCAATTTCACTTGCTCTCATACACGGGCATGTATGTATTTTAATTGAGGGGTATTTTTTCCCACACCGCTCATGCCTCAATCGGGCCCATTGCAGTAACTCCATGAAATACACAGCCAAAGGCCTCTCTATTGTCTCCGCACTTTTAGGAGTCAGGAT
>VYYI01002248.1:0-15565 GCA_021029175.1 Bilobella aurantiaca
GCCTCTTGCTTAGGCAGAGACTGAGCACCGTCTTACGCATACCCACCCATCTTCAGCCTCCACAACCGCAACTTTCCAGGCCTCCACTCACCACTACCACACCACCACTTTTGTTTACTGTTCTTGTTCCGGGATTAGATCTCGGCACCTACCCAAGTTAGGACAAGGGTCCTAAACCACAGGATTACGCGCCGTGACCTAGTGACTTTGTATTTAAATTTTAAAATATGAGAGCGGTCATAATGATTTACCTAATTCACAATTTGTGTATATAGTTTAAAGTTCACATAACTAATCTCTAAAACAAAAGTAGCAATTGTAGCCATAGTACAGGCTAGATATATGATGTAAATACATGCAATTATATTGCTTTCTAGTTTCAGAGTCTCAGTTGTGCTTGATTTTCCTCTTGACGCTGCAACATCTTTTCTTAGTTTCTTAATAGCATGTGGTTCATCCAGCAGCCTTTGAAAAATACTAGAATGCACCAATGCACAGAACCTCATATAAATATGTAGAAAACGGTCCCATTGAGAAGGGCCTATTTCCCAGTAGACCGGCATTTCCAAGAAATTATCTTCCCCATAATACAAACTTGACATTTTTTGATTGTTGTAGTTACTATTTGAATGCATTCGAGCATATGTTTCGTCCAAATCCCATTCCTCGTCGATATATATAGTTTTGCTGCACTTTTGAAGCGCGGATTCATGTGAATTGTCCGAAGCATTTTTAAACACAGCATCCGGAATTATTACTTTTGTTTTCAGTTTTTCAATATACGAAGAGTATGATGCATTAACCTCATGTATACCTTCCAATGCAAAGTACACTGGATTGAAATGGTAGAAAATGGTCTTTGCTTTCATTACTCTACCAATCAGTTCTAGTTTTGTTTTATTGTTGAACCGATCATCCTTTAAAAGCTCCAAATTACTGTCACGAGGCATTTTAAGTACAATATCAAAGTCCCTTTCAATGGCTTCTTTAACAGTCTTGAGCCCTTGAAGTGGAGTAGGGGCTGTTAAATCTGTTGTCATTGTACTCTTGTACAAATTTACTACAACAAGAGCCACTAGTAACATTACACCAAAAAATATGCGAAACCAAAGTTTATCTAACTTTGCCGAAATATCTAGTCCCTGCTCCAAAAACAATTTGTAGCAGAACATGTATGCATCGTCTTTCAGTGCAAATGCGCGAAAGGAAAACACGAGACAAATTGTTATTAGAAGTTGCGACAAAATAATATAACCAAAAATTTCCGCTCCAAAACTGTGAATAAATGCATCGAATGATACAAAATTTTGTAGGCCAACGCATGTAATAAAATTGAATTTCCTGATACGAGTTTGTACGAAATAGAATTGGGAGGATACAATGTTAAGGCTGAAATCATAGTGTAAGTAAACCGTGTTTCCTCCAGAAATGGCGTGGACCCCTTTGTGCAAAGTTTGGTTGTAAGGGCCCCCCCTCAATTGTAAAATAGTTCGGTTCAAAGGCTCGACTATAAGGGTCAAAACCTTTGCCTGTAGGCTCTCAGCCTGTTGAAATTTTTCTGTTGGCGGAAAAGTATGGTTACCTGAACCCATTAAATATATTGTACTTTGTCCGTTTAAGAACTGAAACGCCCATAATATCGGACAAGTGTTGTACAAGATATAGTTATTAGAATAAATCAAGAAAATTTTTGAACGATTTTTTTAGTGAACTAGTGTCATAAATATAACTTTCTAGTTTGGAATCTAGCTTGTTGTCGTAGAGATAACTCATATTTGGAACAGTCGAACATGAATAGTAGTTACAAGGCTTTGGAATGTCAGTATAGATATACACTGTATTTGACACGTTTGATAAGTACAAATGATATGATGTAACTCCAGAACTTACAATAAACGAATTTCTGTTGTACTTTGGAGGAGTGGAATCAAATATTGATGTACGATAGTGAATTGTGATGAAATAAGAGTGGCGAGCATAAGCCTCGCTATGCAGAATCCAGTTCATATTTTGAGCTGATCGAGGATCGTCAATGACCAGTTGCATTTCGTGTGATAGCGAGTCGATAATATAATACACATGGCAGTTTTGCCTTCGGTAAATAAAAGAGCTATGTAGACTTACTGACGCCTTTTTTGCCGTTGTTCCTTCTCCTGACACATTCCATACAAGGCGCGTCGTTGGAAAATTTAACTCTCCTATTCGATTGGCCAATAAGTATTGTTGAACGTCAACGTGACATGACTCAAAACCCGAATGTGTTAATTGGTTTATGATTGTTGAAGCATTGTCTTCATTACAAAGAGTATGTAAAAATACTGATGCAAATATAAAAATACAAACAGTGCTATTACTCATCGTGATAGCGATATGTTAGAAAACAAATTTAACTATTGCAATTATTTTTAAGGATTAAAGTACCCGAGAAATTGACACAATTTTATTAATTTTCAAGAAGCGGTATTGCAGTTGCTTACGTGCTTTGTATTACTTCCGAAGCTAATATAAGCTGCAAAAAATTGTAGCGAGCTAAAAACCCAAATTAAACGTTATGTGTCTTTGGAAATGATGGTGCGTTTCACCTTAAGTAAATGCAAGTAATAAAATTACAGTTATCAAAAAGCTTCAAAACACATAAGTTTAATTGCTACAATTTGCAGTTTGCATGTTATCGGAAAACCGTTCTACTTTGAAACTTTAATGAAACTTTTGAAATTTTTATTATAATGGGGTTATACCATTGTGAACTTCAAATGGTCCAATTTTTAGTAACTTTTCTAATGCACGTTTCAGTAAAAGTGTAATATGTATTGGCTAAAAAAATTAGTTTTGTCTCAAATATTGAAAACGTGGTTAGTGTGGTTGGCTGAAAATAACTCTATTAACTGAAATCAAATTGCGGCAGTATCAAATTACTTTGAATTTCCGAATAGATAATTCAATGCACTTTGTGAATTTTACACACTTGAAAGCTTTCAAAAAACAATAGCATATTAAAAAAATACCCATACTTTAATTTTTTTTTGTTGAGGCGACGTATCAAACATTAAAAAAATAGAAAGGCAAATACATTTAGGTTAGTTACGCCTAAGGCATGAAGTTGTGGAAATAATTTTAAAAATAGCTGTAATATAATAACATGGGTCATGTTCGCTTGGTGCAAATAAGCTCGAAGTAATTATGAAGCAATATCGTGTTGCATGTCATTAATTTTTAAGTGAGTAAAATATCACATTTCGTCGAAGAAATAACTTAAACGAAGTGTGGAAATTTTTACCTTACTTTGAAACATAATAATTTCAAAGTATGTTATTTGTTATAAGTTAACTTTACTCGTGTCTTTACATGAAGCATTGGTAGAACAATTAATCGTGTTTAATGGCAGTGTTGCAATTATTGCGATGCGATTTACAGTAAGAACTTGTTCAAATTAGTGAAGTGAAAAATGACACAATAAATATTATATCTTTAAAATGCAAATTAGGATAAGCAAAAACACTTTTTTTTAAGTTTTGGGTTGTACCGAACAATATGGTTTGATTATAGAAATAAATTTGTAAAGAATCTCTCCATATCGGTGTATATTTATGGTAAGTGCAAGGTCAAGTTAGAACATAAACTATTATATAATATGCTAAATAGGTCAAGTTAGTCCTTATACTCATATAGTATATACTGGGTATATTCAAACTACAAGAGACCAATAGTCGCCACATGTTTTAATAAATTTTACAAATTGTAACTGGTTACTTCCTTGAAAACCGTATTAGAAAGAGTAGGTCAATAACCTTTGATCTTGACCTCTTGAAGACTTTGTTCTTAGCCTTAGCTCTAAATCAATACTTATTGACATCAGCTTGTTATGAAAAGAAAAGACCATGGTAAGAATCTGTGTAGAGTTTGTAGAGAAGACAAGGTGGTTCCGGTGGTTGTGGTGGTTCCTTGGGGTCATTTGTAGTTTAAGCTCAAGCAAACTCTTATGACGGAAATGAAAACTGCTACCTAAAATAAATGAAACTGACAAGACCCCAGAGAGGAAGGGGGCAGCACAATTTATTATTGTCCATTGGATTAACTAAATACCAAATTGTATATAAATGTATAATACGGCTAAAGGGTCCTCTGGAGCGGCTTCTGGGAGCTCTTAAGAGGACACTAAAATGACAATATACTAGAGGGTACTCTAAGTAGTTAAGGGTGTAGGGTCACTTGGCTGGCAAAGGCTCCCGTAGACGTCGAAATCTAGACCGGGATTCATGGAGATTACGAAGCCTAGGTCGTGAATGCCTTTTCTTCTACTGTGTCATCTTCCTTGTGTTTTACTTGTCAAGGCGTGACACTGGGAAATGACAATGGCGGGTGTGAGGCATGGGAAACGGATATAGGACAAGAGGAAGGGCTACCTGCCCCTAGTCCCTAGAACGAGCACAGGGCGGTATGTGGTGACTGGGTCTGGTACACAAGTGACTCTAATCGTTACTGAAGGGCTAAATCCCTTGCCCCGACTAGGACATCATCAATCTGCCAACTTTCGAAAACAATTTTTTAGAAATGCCTGGAGCTAGATTTATGCAAGACTTCACGGTTTTGTAAAAATTTCTCCCCTAACTCTTACACTACACAATGTGTCAGCGCCAAGTACAAAAAGAATAAGGCCCTACGACATTACAGGCATACTGAGGTGTGAAAAACATAAAAAAAAAAATTTAAAAAAAAATCCGGAGCCATAGCTTTCTACCTGCAAGTTTTGTCAGAATATGGTTGCCTGTATAAATAATTCGCTAAAATATTACAATGGTTCTTCAACCTTCAGAATATTCGGTAACCACTGTGAGAAAAAATCAAAACTCATCGCCCACACAATATTCAGAGCAACGGCAATGACAAAGGAACTTTTCCAAACACTACGAGCAAAAGCACACTAGCAACGATAATGCCACTTAATTCACAAAGATCCTATACACAACGCTCATTTTAGTGCCTTTTGTAATTGCGCCTAACCATTATGTGTCTCCAAAGTAGAAAATCGCCTGGTCCCGACAAAATCACAAAGAATATTTGAAACCTGATTGCACAAAATCTGTGAAATCTTCCGGAACATTTACGATAGTGGCATCACTCCAAAATAATGGTCGGATGTTATCATCGTCCCCACGCATAAGAAGGTGATTATTGATTTTTTTATTTATTTGACAATTGGCAAATGCCCTAGTCAAAAGGTTCTTTATTTTACATGTTTGAGTACTAGAATTATTGTGAGAATTTTAGATAACTATGTATTGAGTATATTGTGAGTATTTTTTTTATCTAAAACTGAAATAGTATAAAATTGAGAAGGAGAGGCACACTCGCTACCAACCAGTATATAAGTGTTAAAAAATTAGTTTTTCTAAATATTGTTTGTATATTTTGAAATCGAATTACACATGAATATGTGCAAGGCTTTGTATTGGGGGACAGACTGCAGCGAGCTGGCAAAGCGATGTATGATTTCTCCAGCCTCGTCTGAATGGGCAGCACGTAGGAACGTATTTCGTTCTTCTTGGTTAGCTGCGCAGTGCTGCAGTACATGGGTTAGTGAAAGTGATTCGTCGCAGAACTTGCATCTTTTGTCAGAGATTCATCTCCAAGATTAATCTATTTGGATTTGTTCAGTACCGAGTTTCGTGATAGGCGTAGTTGGGCAATCCGCTTAACGGCATACCTAGGCATATGCGCCTAGGTATGATACTCATCTTTCATGGCTGGCCAAGACTCTCATAATTGGTGCTCAGAGTTTAAATTACTACTTTTGATGTGGCACTTGAATAGCTGTAGCCAATTTAATTTTTGCAATTGCAGCAAAGATTTTGGTAAAAACGTAGCTTCGCAATCCGATAATAAAGTTTCTCTTATTGTGCCCTCTACTTGAATGTAATAAGAAAAACGCAAATGCAATGTAAGCCAATTTCAATAGTGATGTCGTTGCTATTGGTTTTCAAATTGAATTTGTAATAATAGTTATCAACACTTTAATAATGCCAATTGCTAAATGTAGATAGTGGCACATCATAATAAATTTTTTTTGTAGAGAAGGCAACTAGCATTAAGCTATGCCTTAAAAAAACCACCAAATGTTAAGTTTGTAACAATTCCTTCCTCAAATTACAGACGTTACGGATTTTAAAATTTTGTGTTTTATTTTAAAAACAAATTTGAAAATTGCTTTCAGCATAATTGATTCCTCAATCTTACAAATTAGAAAGTCAGCCTAAAGACGAACACTAAAACCTTATACACAAGAAATACTAGTAAAGTAGCACTAAATAATTCAAATAAATATTATAATCAATTTGTCTTTAAAATAAACTACATTACAAAAATTGCAGGTAAAATACATCTTCTCACCTCCAATCTACAGATTTCCAATACTATGCTCATGGCCGTGGTAAAATGCGATTAGCCTGCTGTAGAGCTACACTGCCTCGTGTAGATCAAGCAATTGGTGAAAAAAAAATTATAAAACTTACGTAAAGCAATTACATGATTATTATTTCTTCTTTTAGTAAAATAAAAAAAAACTGTACCTCTGCAAATTGAAATGTAATATAGTAGTGTAATATATTTAACTAAACACTGAATTTATTGCAGGTTTTTTTGCAATAGATTATTTGAAAACTTGCGTCTCCGCCACTTTAATGTATCTTTGGTGTCAATACTGCAATTTTGTTTAACTTAAACATAATTTGCTTCTTGTATCCATTACTTGAAGACACAAACATTGATCTACTTATGAAGATTTTACTTATACTTAAGGTTTAAAAAAATTTAGGTTCAGAAACACATTTGCTTTGATTTGTTTATCAAAAGAAATAATTCCCTCTGACAAAAACAAAGCTTAAGCGCTTTAAAAGCAAGAAAGCCGCAACATCGAATATCATTGTACATTACACTCTTGAATCTGAGAATCTGAATAATTTCAATTCACCAGTTTACAAACTCCTACGTGACAGAGTGCAGAAAGGTAAGCATGGCATTAAGCATACTTCTATGCATATTGGCAATTCTATTGGGACAATCCGCAAGCCAAGAGGTATGTAAAACAAAGTATTAAAGATTCTTTAAAACAAACAATTAGCAAAACAATTTGTTTGTTTTCAAGTATTCTTTAAAAATTGATGGCACCGAAGTCAAAGAAGTAAAGGCAACATTGAGCGAGAGAGAGAGGTAATATTTTCTCATTTATTTACTCAGTTCCTGCAAACTATTTTTTTTATATAGTTTGGTAAATAAATTTATAAATTTATAAGGTAAATAAATATGATCTTAAAACTTTTAGCAATATGGAGAGTGTGGTAGTCGTGAAGGGGAAATTTCTAACCTAGAATTGAATTGTAAAACTGAAGGAATTATAGAAGGAAGAATACCAGTAGAAATTAAGAAAATTGATGGAGGCATTTTTGCAACTTGGACAACGGTTACAAACATTAAAAGAATTGACTATCCACCTGACTTTACAACGACGTGCCAAATTGTGTCTAGTCGAAAATAGAAGTTTTACTAACAATGTTCGACTGCTCAAACTTACTTGTGCTGTGTGAGAATCACAAATTTGCATTAACAAAAAGTAACACATGTAACAATGCGCAATGCGTAACAATAGGCTGGGAGCAATAGGGCTGTGAATATATTAAAAGTTCAAAACTGTGTTGTGAATCTAAAAATTATTCTTGAAAATAGTAAATTTGAAAAAATAAAACAAGTAGGCAAGAAATGTGAATATAAATAAAATCAGACTCCAAACATTTATTTGGTATCAAGAAAAGCAAATGAAATCATAAGTCAGCTATTAAAAAATAATTTTTATAAAACAGCGAAATATTTTTCTAAATTTATTGGCAAAGTTTTTAAAATTCTAACACGACTTTCAGTCGTAGAATTAATTTATTGAAACATTTGTCATTTTGTTATATCATGAAAGTGTTTTATAAAAAAAATTTTTATATTAATTTGCCAATAATTTGTGTGTTACTGTTGCCCAAAAATTTTTGGTTACCCCTAGTTACCTAAAACAAACCTGAAATGCGAGTCGAGTCTGATTGAGTGGACGATAAACACACAAAAAAGTAACTTACCTACCTCTGTTTAATGATTTCAGGTTTTCAAAAAATTCAATTTGCATTAGCGCTTAAATTTGTTCAAGAAGACATAAATAAAAAAATATCCTGAACTCTTCAGAGATGCATGTAAACTGTCAATTTTATTCCATTCCAAACCATGACCAGAATTATGAGGTTATATATTTGTGAATTGCCGTTAACGTATAATAGCGTAGCAAAAATTTGTGGACGTAGTGTCACCAAGTTGGAGTAACCTACATTCTTTAATATTTGTTTTTTTTTTGCGGAGGTGAAGTATTGTGTACCGTTCTTGGCAGAAATTTTTAACCTGAACATTACCTAGGTCAGGGTTATTAACCTAGGTTATTTTTTGAAGAGTTAATGAGATACTTGCAGCAGTGTGTTAGGAGCTGCTTAGCACTTCCTCCTGAATTGTACAGCTTCTGTGCCTCTGCGTTTTCTGTACTCTCAATTTCACGTGTGTAAATATCCAGGCCGTATTGACCTTCCTCGGGGAAATTGATTGTAAAAACCACTTGATCGTTTCGTACTTGCTGACTTGTGAACCTGCAAAAGGGTTCAATATATTCCAGTTACAACAAACGACAACAAACATAATTAAAACTGAAAACGTAAAAATACAAAAAAAAACTTGCGAATTTATTTTAGTTTTACAACAATCCTTTGCAAACGGATGTTGCATTGTCTTACTTAATTTGTAATTTAGTAATTACTTAATTGTCCTTCGTTGCTCAAGAACAGTTTATACTTAACTTAACTTTAGTTTATACTTACTTTGTTAGTTTCTTTTCATCCATTCCGTTTTTATGCAGTGTTGCCATAAAATCAGTCAAGGGTCGTGACATTCTAAACACGAGAGTCAGTTCTCTACTTGCAAATATCAAGGGCTCTGGATGAGAGATTGGAACAAGTCCAAAGAGTCGTGTAGCTTTGGCAGGGCCCCCTGAAAGGAAAGAGTGACTCTCCAATTTAAAATGTGGCAAATTGAATTAGTTAAATTTACTTATTTAATTTGGCCCAATGGCCCTAAAATTCCGAATACTTACACTCTCCAGAAGCACAGTCAGGCAATGGAACCATCACGGTAGATAAATTTCCGCATTCAATTTTCACCTGTAAATGGATAGCTTATAGTATATAATACATGATACAATGTACCAAGTGGAAAATGTATAATTAACAACTGTAATTAGCATTTATGCAAACTTACTTTGCAAACTGACTTAAATTTCATTGGTTCACCGGTCAAGTACTCTCTTGGAGTAACCGCATTTGCAAAAATGTCCAATAAAAATGCTCCAGAACTAGGAGCGTGAACGCGGAAAGAGACAAGTGGCGGCGAGACGCTTTGCATTACAAATCGCTTCAAACTAACTCCATCAAACACATCAGATTCAGTGTCATACATTTTCAAATTGTAGTGAAAAATTAGGCAAGATTCCATGTTCGACGGCATTCCTATACGAACTGTAGCAGCTCCTGTGAAGCAAAAGCACAATATTTTGTTAAAAATACAATAACGCAGTAATTATAAAGAATGGGCTTTTATTTCTTAAAATGTTATGTGTAAAGTGTGTATTAAAATGTAAATTGAATTTGATTTTGAAAAAGTGCATTTTGGGGATGCTGTCAACAAAGAGTCAGAATTAAAGTTATTTTTTTCGTTTTTACATCTCAAATCGATTGGAAGGATATAATAGAGGATAGTCGATTTTACTCATTTCTTTTAGTACACCTTACACTTACAATTTGAAATGTATATTATTACTTTTGGCTTTGAACTTAATTGTGTTGAACTATGATCTCTACCTGAAGAATCTGTAGACATTACGGCTTTGCAATGTGAAATAATTTCGCCTTGACTGTTATAAACGCCATCACTTGTTTGGCCAGGAGGGAAGTAGAGGCCATAGCGAAAAAAGAGGCTGCGCACAAAAGGCAATTCTTCGAATTCTCGAATGGTGATTGGTCGTTTGAGTAGTTGCCACTCGGCTTGTTGCGGGAAGAATTCAAAAATAAATTCTTTGGGTTCGGTGAGAAAGTAATGATCATCGTATTCGTAGCGCAGTGAATCTGATTTCGAAGCTCTTTCTTTGGCATTTACCAAATGTCTCGCTCCCCAGTTACATTGAACGAATCTGTGGAATTAAAATAACAGCTAACTGTGATTTAGTAGTTAAATTTAAATAACTTTGGTATTAATTTGTTGTTAATCTATACCGCCAAGCTCCAGCGACATAAACAGCGTTCCAAGAATTTCTGAATCTGGTATCCGAAAAGCGAAGACCGGGTTGATAACCAGCCGATTTTGATAGGCCCTTTATAACCACACAATGAAGACCAGCATACGAACAGAGACGCTTAAAGAGTACGTGATAGCTCTCTGTTCCCTATTCAAAATGAATAAAAAATTAATTTAAATTGTTTTAATTATGCATTGGTAGTATAAGCAAAACAATTTTATGCAAAAATAACTAATATTATTTAATTAAACTTTTGGTTAAGCTTGGGAAGACATAAAATATTTTATTGTTATATCGCGTTAGAATATAAACTATTTGATTGATTATTGTTTTTTTTTTATCCTATTCTTGTACTTATTATATGTCGAAGCAATTTTGTTCGACAAGCGAAAAACACACAAATACTGGTAAATGCTGAAAATAATCGTGTAAGTCATTTTTGCAATAACGTCATACTTGCTTGATCCCACGAAGGAGACCCATTGGGGTATCGGTTCTTACATCCTCACTAAAATCCATTGCATTTAAGTTTTTGACAGTAATCCACCTAAATATTACACGTGCTTTTTCGACATCCGTTCCACAGCGACTCAGTAACTTTCTCACTAGGTCTGTAAAAGTCTTTTGATCCTCCTGAGCCACCGAAATGGCAATTTGATCCACCTCTGAAAACTCCACCGGATCACTATATATGTCAATTTTTTCGATAGTTGAAGGCGAAGGGGGCGGAGCCTGTGGTGGATATGGAAACACTTCACTTTCACTAGGTAGCACTTCCTCACCACTAACGCCCACGCGCTGAATGAACTCACGCTTTCGTTCGTTAATCAAATTTAGCATTTCCTTACTTTGCTTTTCTACTAAAGCTGCTGTGGCTGCCCTGAAATTTAGAAACAAAAAACGCTAGTGTAGTCAGTAAACAATAATTCTGATTTTGATATATTATATATAATATTCTTCTATGGTTAATTTTTTTTAGTAAATTATACAAAATTTGAGAAGTTTTTGAATATCAATGTAGCAAACAATTTGCATAATTACCTTTCGTGCTCTAGTAACTTTCGAGTTGTCAATTCCTTTCGTTTATCCCTTCTCAATGTCATGTGTCTCTCTAAATCCTCACGTTCTTTGGCCTTGAGTTTTTGTACCATGAAGGGATCCTCTTTGACTCGGAGCGATTCAAATTTTGACGCCAATTTCTCTAGCTCTCGTTCCCATTCTTGTCGTATTTCGGCGGTAATTTTTGCTTCCTCTTCTGCGCGTGCCTGGGCAAAGCGATTATACAGAGCATCCTCCTCGACGCGATGCCTCATTTCTAGTTCTGTTTGTTCCTCTTTTGCCTACAAACAAAACGGGTCAGTCCTCATGAAACGTAGTTTACAAAGTAGCGAAACAGTTAAAATTGTTCCAATTGTACACATTCCTCACATTAAATTCTAAATAACTTTCACTATAGTTAAATTACCTATACTTTTTTAATAATTAAAATCATATTCGAGTGGAACACATATCACAGGCATAAGAGAGGAACCATACCAGCTCTATAATTGTAATATCGAATGATATGAAAATGTCATGTCATGTCATTTACGTTTGGACATACCAACACAACTAGAACATAAAGTGATTTAGGCTATTTAATAATAAATAAGCGGCAAAATGACGTGATTAAGCCAATGTTTCTTTTTACATTAATTCTAAAAATATGGATTGTGGGATTGGTATATACATTTTTTGGTCTGATGTGCCAATATTTTATAGAGTAACTTGAGCTCTAAATTTAAATATTAAGCGTATTATGCGTACCAAATAATAATGCATTGGTTTTTCCTTTTTGTAAGCCTTTTGTATCTCTGTGGCTCGTAGAGCATGGGCAATGTGTAGCGCAGAGGCGTCAAAGCGTGGGCGGCCCGGTCGCCCTTGACCTGATTGTGTCTGCTGCTGTAATTGGGCGGAATGTTGATACTGATGATGCGCAGTAGAGCTGCTCATGTCGAACATCGGAGATCCATTCTCCCTTCGGACGGATTTGATATTAAGGGCCTCTGCATCAAATGTGCCCTTCGAGTTGCCTCGAATCTAAAATTTAGGAAACAAACATTTTCAATACCTAAATTTCAATTATACCTCTATTTATTAGTTTGAACGAAAGAAAAACGAGCAAAAGTGTCATCTAATAAGACTACTTAAATTATTGTAATTTGTTTCCAAATTGGCCTTCTCTATCATATTTAGCATATTAATTAATTTAATTATTCTGATTGCTATTAACTATTATCCTAGTTTTATATGCAAGAAAATTGTGCTGGCATTTGCCAATATGGAATTTATAATTTTTCAAATCAACCGTTAAACCTCGGATTTGGTCTGGTGGCTACTTCATGAAATGAATTTTTTAAATATGCCAAAATTTACCTTACATTACCATTCAGGAGATTACATTGCTTCATATTTTGGAAACTTTAGCGATATTTGGTGATGATTGGCAAAATTTTTTGGGAAGAAAATATGGGGAAATAGAAATGAATCTAAATGAATTATGTTGCAAAATATGCAAAGTTTATTTTTTCCAATTGGTATTACATGCAGAATATGTTATTGATCGGCTAAAGCAAATTTTTTGCTTTAACCTTGACCATGGCCATGTTGTTGTTGAAAACGCGCTCCATGGTGATTTGTATTATTTACATTTGCAAACACTATGTACTATGACAATGTATCATTTGGGAATAATAAATCTAGATTTAATTCATTGATTTTAAATGCAGAGTTTTGAATTTCTTTGCATTGAATTATAGTTTTGCATCCTACGCTGCATTCTTCTCATCTTGGAATCTTAAGTGATTTTCAAAATGTTCAAAAACTGTAAAACTACTCACAATATATTTATGATTTGGTAATAAAAGAGTAATGCAAATGATATTCAGAGTAATGAACTTGATGATGACATTACTTGGTCGTTGACATATGACGAGCTCCTAGGGACATTAAGGGCCGAGCGGATGCCCACTGCCGATCCGTCCAAGTGCCCGGGCCCTGTTTTCGGGACATGACTGATACAGTAGACCTCCTTGTCATCTTGGTCCTGTTGCGAATGGTAGTAGGTGCGGAGGCTGAGGCGACTCCCACAGACCACGCACTTGAAGCACCCAGGATGGAAAAAGGAAAATTCCTTAAGCGGACCCACCCTACAGCATTAGGAGAAGGCAATTAAAATAATTATAAATAATGCAAAGTGTGGTTAACAATTAACCTCTCAGCACAACTTCGGGCATTACGCCATCAAAAGGCTATTTAACAGCCTAATTTCCCTTCCTAAATTATTCCCATCACGACTCAAAGGAATTAGTAGTCACAAATTTCCACTTTTACGACTTCCGTCTTTTTTTTTCTTCACTTCCTCTCAAATGTCAACAATCGAGGTCTTATCAAGTGTCTCTTTGCATTATGCTAATTGCATAATGCAGTGCTTACTTTATGGAAATGACATTTTCGAGTTTTGCAGAATTTTTTTTATATCATTATCATTATATCTAACACCTTTTATATTAAGCAGTACGATTAGCAAATGAAAGCTTTACTCCTTCTCATGACACAATTTTAATTAAATTAAGATTCATGATAATTTGTTTAATTAAATAATAAAGTACTAGAATTCTCTGTCAGTACTTTAAGTTTCGGAAATTTTGTAAATTTTTTTGATGTATGACTTTTTCTGCATCATTTAAAATGTAGAATAATTTGCCTAGTATAAAACTTTTCAAAATAACATAATATAACTTTCAATTAAAGTTGTGCCAAGATTTTGTTAGTTTAAAATTGGATTATGTGTTATTATTATGTATATGAAATTTTTTTAATAGAATGTTGAGGGAAATTTTTTTTTTGCAAATTTCAGTAAGAAATACATGCAATTTGAGGACAATTTTATAGTATAATCTCTAGGATACTTGTAACATATTTTTATAATATTTTGTTTACTAAATAACATTAAATAAATAACGTCAAACTACGATTAGCAAATTTTCAAACTGTTACTACCACATTGGCCATTGCGTAGGTGCAAATGTTCACTTGAACAAATGTAAGAATATAAGGTTTTTTTTAGAATGTTACACATGTCTTACCGATCAACAGGATAGACCGTGTCACCACACCGCAGGCATGAACTTTCACCTCCACGAAACATGTCCACCTCAAAATGTTAGCAACATATGTACACACGAATCCCTTTCCCAATTTAAATCATAGTTTCTCACAACAACAGAAAACGAAAACTTAATTATTTAAATGAATTATCCTTATTTAGACCGGAACTTTCTTAAAGTCACACAACGACCACATTATCCACTTGGCAAGCACTAAAACATTTCGATTTCTTTTTTCCACATTCCTACAACCGGTGCTTGACTTTTTTCAAATCCAGTTCTAAATCTGCTCTACTTGCAAGTGACCCCTATTTTGCCAGAAAAATTGAAGTTGATTAATTGAGTCACCTGTTGAAGTCTGTGAGAAAAGGTGAGAAATGTCGTCGGTTGAAGTGCACTGGGTAGAAGAGAAGGCAAAGGAGGCAAGATGAGTTTAGCAGAGGGCAAGGGGTGGGGAATGAAGAATTCCGACAGGAAATTATGTTTTGGGGGGTTAGTTGCGGTGGAGGGTTGAATTAACAACAAGACTAAAAAAAAATTGTACCTATGCACCTCTCGCCAACTCCTTTTGTGTTCTGAAAGTGTAACATTGTGTTGCAATTCCCCCTGTTATACTCATTAGCATTTAAAGGAGAGGTAGGGAGAGTATGGACAGGTGAAAGGGATCCTCTGCCAAGTGGTAAATGATAGGGCATTGTGAAGGCAGAATTAGGCTACTTATCTCTCGGGAATCTATAGATCCTACAGTGGTTGTAAAATGATCAAATGTGCAACTACGGTAATTTTAAAAATAGGTAATGATTCGCCTAGAAATTATATTAATTGGAATAATTCGGTAATTATTAGTGTATGAGAAACAGTTTCAAGTGCACCAATTTCACAACTGTCATTATGCTGAGGGGAATCTGGCATTTTGCTAATTTTTACATTTTTTATTAGAATATGTGAATAAATTTAATAAAAATGAAAATATAAACAGCAAAATTTCATTGGGTTTATGTATTTAGGAAGAGATATTTATATAGATATTTGTAAAATTGGCACAATTTTTACA
>VYYI01002249.1:0-15563 GCA_021029175.1 Bilobella aurantiaca
AATCGTCGACCTCCGGTGGTCCCTCCCCCGGAGCCTACTTTGGACCCGACTTCACTGACTTTCCCAGTGGAGGGGACTTGGTTCGGACGGGAAGTCCCAACTTGCTCTGCACGGCCCTTCCCAATCACTGGAGGTCAAATAAGTCACTCCCAGTGGCATTCAAGGTAACAATTCTTTTTTTAAATTATAATGTAACTTCAAATACTTCTACATCTTCGTGCGTAACTACATAACTGCATTTTCTGGGTGGAATGTTTATATTTTAAAACAAGAAGTTAGAGATTGATGAGTGGTACAGTTTTTAATTTAAAGAAAAGCTTGAATTCGGCTATTGCTATTAAAATTTCAAAAATGCGTTGGCTATACTTACAAAATAATTTATTAAAATCTGTTTTGAAATCCAGAACGGCGATTTGAGTTTGAATTTTTAAGGGGTGGCGTAAATGCTTACTGCGAATTTTGACATTAGGCTCTCACACGACATTGGAAGGAGAAAGGTGGAGAAAGTTGTGCTCACGTTGAAGTTTTGAAGGTTGTGTAAGAATTAAAGGCTTTTGAGAGGTCCTTAGGGAAAGTCTTTAGGTGTGCTAATCGGAGAGAAAGCACTTTCTTGGGAACCATTTCCCGCTTTTGATTGGAACCACAAAGTTTTTTGGAACGCTTTTCGATCTTTTTAAAAAAAAAACTAAAGCATTTCAAACAAAGCTTTAACGCTTTTCAAACTTTTTTTTTTAAATGGGCCTTGTTATAAATCCTAAAAAAAAATATTGTTTTGTGTTCAGGTGGTTGCATTAGATGAAATTGAGGACGGAACGCTAGTTACGGTAAAGGCCGGAAACGACGAGAATTGGAACGGAGAGCTTCGAAATGGAACCTCTGTAATGAAGAACCAAGTGGCAAAGTTCAATGATTTGCGATTTGTAGGCCGGTCCGGAAGGGGTAAGTCCAAAGAATCATGAAAAAATGACATTTTACTATACAAAAAATCACAATTTTTAGACAAATTTTGAACTTCCATGCAATTCAACACTCAATCACTTTCCACCACTTTCTATTAGCACTATAAATTCAAACCCTTTCTTTGAGAATTTCAAGTGAAAGTGGAATCAATCTTGCAAAAAAAAAATTGTTAAGGTGACTTTCTCCGCCCAGGTCAAACCTGTCCCAAAATGAATTTTCAAATGAATACTTTCACCTAAGCATAATTTAAAAAAGGGCTTGAGATTCTCATATTGGAACAAAAACCTTTGCAATTTTAAAAATAAAGAAAGAAAGAAGGCCTCTTTTCAAATAATGTGTATTTTTTAAAATGCACTAATTGCTGTTTTGTATTATTTTTAGGAAAGAGCTTTACGTTGACGATTACCATCAACTGTCGCCCTATGCAAGTGACAACGTATACGAAGGCCATCAAAGGTCACGGTGGACGGTCCGCGAGAGCCCAGAACCAAAATGCGTAAACCATTTTCCTTGTTTCGTACTTTCCCTTTTGTTCTGGTTTGTGATGTCCTAAAAGAAAGGAGGAGAAAGTGAGCGTGATATTGTGATGTTATTTATGTTGACAAGGGGTAGCGGAATGTGCGGTTCCACTTTCTTTGACTTTCTCCACTTTCTCTTTATTTCGTGTCTCCAATTGGTTCCATTCTGACTCACTCCAGTCTTCTACTTCCGGTCAACATTAGGTTCTGTCCAGTGCATGGCCACAGAAGCAGGGGGATCCTAACCCAAAACCTAACCTAAACCTAAAACGCAACCTAAACCTACGTCGAGCTCCTTTTCTTAGGCCACAAGTCCATTCTCTCCCTTTGTCCATTCCCAGTTGGGCTTCTGCCACATTTGGCTTCCCTTCCGCCCTAACCATAAAAATCTCTCTCAAAATAAACAAAAAGCTATATTGAGCTGTTTTAGAAGAAGCAGCTGCAGCGCTAGCAGAAAACGCTTCCAAACAAAATGAACCTCCACCATTTTACAGGTTCCTAAAAATAAAATAGAGGCGCCGAACTCTCCCTTTATGAGCTTCATTTTCATGTCTTTGAGCTTTCCTGCTTTACTTCAAACGTTTAAAACTTTGCAAAAACGAAGTTCGTGAAATATGCACCGACGGAACGCAAATTGAAATAAAGTGTAAATTTCATCAGGAAAACTCAAGTTTACTATTAATTCTGGAAAGCTACGAGACGTTTCGAAAAGCAGAATAAGTACATATTTCGAATTAGAACGACAGCTAAAATGAAAGGGGAATTATTTAATTTTTATAAATGCATCAATACAGATACGTAATTGAATACAAATTTACTTAAAGAAATACTTCTATTTTTTAAATTTAAAAATTAAGTGCATTGCACAAGACCAATTTCTCACTGAATTTGAAAATTAAGCGAATTACATTGGAATCTCAATTTGTGAGCAATGCTTGAAAGCTGCTTGAAATAATGCTTCTCAAGTTCGTCGTCTGTTAACGTTTGTGGGCAGTTCACCTCTTCAACCGAGTCTCAATCTCAACTCAATTGCCTAAAGATTAAAAAAAATATTTAAAAAAATTGATCAATTTTGAAGATTTTTTTTCTTTTGCAGCCTATGGATTTCCTGGACACGGTGGCGTCTTTGGGTCCCTCCTGCCCCACCACTGGTTTGACCCCGCAGCGTCATACTTCGCTTCTTACAATTGGGACGCTCTGAGGACGAGCAGCCAATGTCAAGTTCCCGGGCTGAAGTACGCTGAGCCCTTGAAGCAGTCCTTAGCCTCCAGCGATGTCTTCCTGCCGAGCGCCTTGCTGAACCAGCCTCACTTACCCTTTCCAGCCCCTCCTCTCCAAGTGCCCCACCTTCCCCAGGCACTGGAAAGTAGGAGGCAGGCCGAAAGTCCCAGTCGAAGTCCCTCCCCACAGACAAGGAAGAAGCCCAAGGAGGACAAGGACAGCGAGAGGTCAGCCTTCCAACAGGTCAAACCCAAAAAAGGAGCCCTTACCTCCTCGGCCCCTTCGAAAGGGGTCTGGAGGCCCTACTAACCCTGAACAAATACGGTCGAGTGACAAGTGCCATTGAGGAGAGCCTTCTATCCAGTCCACCATGAAACAATAAAAATTTGTATACAATTTAGATCTAAGCCAATAGCAATGTAAACGTATTACTATTAACGAAAATATTTTCATTCACAATTAAATATATGCCATTTATTATATACGAAAACAAAACATGAAAAAGTGTCGCAGAGGAAGATATAAAAAAACTGTAAGTGAAACTTTTTGAAATTCTTGAAAGTTCAATTTTCTTACATTCAAAATTCATCTTGAACTTGAATTGAAGTAAAAATGTTTTTAAAATTAAAATTAACGCATAAATAAAAAATGGATATTAAAATTTAAATTAAAATATGATAAGCTCTCTGCAAGGTAAATATTTCGATTGTAGATTTTGAAATATCAGTATATGTTAAAAAATAAGCAAAAACTCCTACAAGGAAGAAAATTCATCGTTTAAGATTAACAACAAAAACCCTAGTTTTGCCGGAAATGCTCTTGATACGGATTGTCTGTTTTTCGCTCTTTAGAAGTGAAGTTAGGTCGTCTTCGTCGTCATCTTCTGGTTTTCCATTCTTATTGGTCATGCGAAATTCGCTCGTTTTGTTTGATTGTGGAGCCGCCGTGGCAGCTGCAGCTTTGTCCTTGACACTACCAGGCTTAGGTTGATTGGACGAAGCTGTGTTTGCAGCAGTGGCTTTGACAGGGAACACCCCGATCGGACCGCGCCTGCGTCCTTGAAGTCGATTATTCCTAGCCGGATTCGTACCAACCGTAATCATCCCAGTCAAATGAAGGCTGATGACATGACAAGACACGCTTTTGAAAGGCACGGTTTGATCACACCAAGCACAAAGCAGCGTCTGGTCTCTTGCCCCCTATAAGTCAAGCAAGCGTTGTTATTAGACTTCAACACTTAAAAGATAAAAATCTGGACCAAAAAAGACATTTGATTCCTTAATACTGGAATTATTCAAAATAGGATAGATAATCGGCTGAGGTTAGTTTCATTCAGCTTCGAAAAAATTACCTGCTTGTGCTTCTTTCCGAAATGATTGAAGAGCTTGGCCGTAGTACGAACAACTTTGAAGCAAAGGTAACATCGAAGCCGGTTGTGATTGTTGGTAAGGCACGAACTTGCTTCTGAGGGATTCGGATATTGCTTGTCACACCGTTGACATCGACACGCTTCCTTCATGAACCAGTCACTGTTCTTGGTCTCGACCCAGTCAATTTCCCCGTCAGAGGAATCGGTACTCGAAATCCGGTCAGGATCGTGATGAGGCTTCTTTGAAACCTTTGTAATCTTCGGTCTTTTAATCGCCGGTGACGAAGCTGCTGATACAATGCTCTTGTTTACGGGCATTACGACAATCACGTCCTTGTCGAGCGTCCCTTCCCCTTTCCGTGTCACACTGATTCGCTTGGCTCCAGGTGGCAGATCAGTGCCAGGACTATCGCCCTTGCGCTTCGTTCCATTCGATCGATTCATCTTTTCAACCGAGTTAGCAGCCGGATAACGATAGTCATCAACATCGGTTCCACGAAAGGAAAGTACTTGGTTCTTGGCTGATAATGGCGTCTTCGTCCGTCGCTTCTCACTTTTAATATCTTCTGGATCCACTGAAATCATGAAGAACTCCAGCATCTGTTTAATTTCTTCCAGCTCCTTGCCAATTACCATCGTAGATCCTAAAAAAAACAAGATCCGGGTGAAATTAAGTTAAACCGCAATTAACATTAAGTAACTTAACTTTTCTAAAACTTACCAGTGTATATAAATTGTATCATTCTACTTATTTGTACCACAGACCAGTCAGGTACAATCACAGGGCGATGACCGAAGTAATAATCGCCCTAAAAATATACGTCGGTATTAATTTAGATGCTACTTTCGATCGATTAATCCCAGTTTGCTTATTATTTACTAACCTGTGCACGAAACATCATTTCGAAAAACGGTGACACACTTTGAAGTACAAAAGCCTATAAAAATATAAAAAGATACAAAAAAGCACTACTAATTACTCAAACTCGATTATTAATTGACTTCAGCGATTATAGTCGTTGATGAGTAGCCCTTACATGGACTGGAACGATTCCATCGGAGCAAATCAAGTAGACGTCAGTTGTAGTCGTTCCAGTGTCTTTGATCTGTTGATACTCCAGAAACGACTCTGAAATATGAAATTCCCGTTTTAGCAGCGTTTCTTCAGCTGTCTTCGAAGATTTCTTCTTTCTTGACGCTGAGGGTGAAAACGCCATTATTTCAACAAGGACGAAATCGCTGATTCTAAAAAACACAAAAATGTTGCTAACAGAAATGCCGTTGATCAAAATTTTGCATGCGGTGCTGCAGCTTCCACAAAATTCGCAGATTGTAATGATGTGTAAGTAATTATTAATTGAATAGATCAGTATGTATTAGGATAATTAAATCTTACAGTGAACTGTCGAATTTTAACACGGTGAAACTGGAAAACGCTTCGATGGAGTGATTTTCAGTGATTATTAAGAGATGCTTAACTTAACAACGAAGTTAGCTTAGCGAACGTGTTCAATAAATAAATAAGAATGGAACGACTTCAAAAACTTTTTAGAACAGATCCATCTTTTTCAAACAATGAAAAGTTAAAAAAAAGTGGCTATTTTAGGCAGACGCGGCTACGAGGAATTTTGTTTCGGGTTTGAATTAAGACAGAGAAAAAAGCTTTACTTTAATTTTAGGTATGAGGGTAGCGAGAGCGACCCTACACCACACCGTAGGGTAGAAAATAGTCAATTGATGTAAGAAAACGTTGAAACACCCCATAAAACTCAAATAAATTGGTTTGGAATTATTTTTTTGTTTAGTTTTTAGCCTTGACTAAACTAAAAATGAAAAATAATAATTCAAACACATATTGTTTAACTACAATCCAAATGATCCACAGATTTATGCTTTTAGTTGTTTTAGATGTAACCTCTTATTACAATGTTAAGAATTCTAGTTATGAAATTTTCAATTCATTTTAGTAGAAATTGGGCGGAGAGGGATTTTCTCTCGCTGATACTTATCCCAGAGCTCATCACAATCCTGAGCAGAAATCTTGACCCACCCATCTTGTTTGACCTAGAAACATAATGTAAAGTAATTGTAAACATAGTATCGTAAAAGTCAATTAAAAGTAATTTATTGTAATTCGCCATCGCGAAATCTTACATGGTACACTTGAATAATGCCACCACTGGCAGCATCACGATGGGTAGCATGGAAAATTGACCTACGACCGAGTTCTTGAGCTTCCTCGTCCGTCAAATCAAAGCTAAAATGCAAAAGGTAAAATTTAGAATTCTGCTTTTCCGCTCCTTTCTAATGCATTTCTTTGAGGAGAATTATATTATCACCGGTATCCATTGTCGAGGACTCCCATGGCGTAGGTGGATCCGGAGCCGACGCTAAATACATTTCCGGGAGCACGTCGTCCATCGTCATCAACGTAATAGAGACCAGGCCCCTTTTTGTCCCATCCAGCAATCATGACACCCAAAGAGAGTCCGTATCCCTTGTACTGATAGGCCATGTTGCAAAGGAGCTTGGAGGCGGCAGCTACTGAAATTCGTTCGTGATTTCTAAGTTCGTAGAGACGGCACTGCTTAGAGAGGACACGCTCCCAGTAGGTACAGTCAGCTGCTCCGCCAGCCATTGTTCCAAGAAGATACTTGTTTATTTCAATTACTTTCTTGACACTGCGAGAACCTAATTCAAACATGGTTTAAAATTAAGGTACAATTTCAAACATAATTTAAAAGTGGCCAAACCAAGCGTAGCTTACCAATGAACATTCCACCAGTTGCACGCGAATCTACAGCAATTATGATACCACCTTGGAATTTGAAACCCAACGTCGTAGTTCCGTGGTCCATTTGTATTTTGATGTTACTGTTACCAGCTCCTGCGTTATTGAAGTTCTGTTGTGGCGAGCTCAGCGCACGATGACCATGCATCGGATCCAAGTAATCCCTCTTCATATCCTCCAATTCCGGCAACTAAATGTCGAGAAATCAATAACATTTCATTGAAGCAGAAACCGGTTGTCCATTTAATTGAAAGAAATATAAAAATCCTGTAGTCGCTTGACTTACATCAATTGATGGTGGCATTAAGATCCTTGAATTGTTCTTGAAATTGCTCGTGTAAGCGTAAATGTCATCATCTTTATCAGATAGAGATGACACCTTTCCAAACAGCGGCTTGTTGACATCGAGGCCACAAAATCTCTCCAGCGCCATTTCTCAGCAATCAGCGTTGCTTCGAGCAGTACTCAATTCAATTACTTCCGTTGCTCCTAAGCCCGGCTCACTATCACAAATCAATTAGTTAACTAATTAAAATAAACGATTAAATGATCAAATTCACCGATTGAGAATTGACAAATCAAATCTGAATTTTGAAATAAGAACATTACCTTGCACAAATATCAATCCGACTAAAATTTACTCCACCTAATTTAACTTTGGGTTGCAGAGGTGGGCAAATATTGATTTAGAATATACGTATACTGATTGTGCATAATCCTTCACCAATTAATCGGATTATTAAACAACAATTAATTAAATAATAATTAATACACCATTAAAAAATAAATGAGTATTTAACTTGAATATATTTTTCTCTACCTTCGTTTCATCAGTCACAATTCAATAACTAAAATTATACAGTTTATTAATGTAACTAAATTCTAAGCATGACAAACAGTTTTCTCTCTCTATTGTTTAAACGTTGAAGTAAACGTTGAGGAATTTTCCAAATAATCAGATTTCACGATTGGAGTCCTATTCAAGAATTTAAATTTCAAATTTCACAATTGCATTGCAATCCTACCCACTTCAAATTTTGAAACTGTTGCCAGAAGAATTATGGCGTGGAAGACGATGTGAACTTTGGTATCGAAGCTGTGGATGAAGTTGAACTGTGACTGAATCTGTCTAACTCGTCATCCTGACGAATGTGATTACTCGTGACCATGTCTTCATAAGGGTCAATTGCAGTATCGTTGCCTTCTATAGGTTCATACGCTTCGTGGTTCCTGCATTTGTAATTATGTAGGCAGTTATTCAAAACTTTCTCCTCAGTCTTCGATACGCGAAAACAATAATTATATTTTGAATAAATATACCTGTACAAAAAGTAATGTTGTAGAATGAAGAGAAGGTCGAAGCAAATGGAAAAGAGCCCCAACCCAAATTTCGTGAAATCCGTCACTATTGCCCACCAATCATCTAATACGGTTCGCAATTTAGTTTTTCAGCCTTGTATCAGTTAAAGAAAGTGCTTACTAAGATTGTAGCCAATTACAATCATTTGCAAAAGGCTGAAGACGCCTCCAATAAAATCCAAAATTACGTTACCAATACTCCATCCGGAAGTACTTTTCCTGGACCAATTCATGTACGCCTATATATAAATTAAT
Source organism: Bilobella aurantiaca (assembly GCA_021029175.1). Classification (NCBI taxonomy): domain Eukaryota; kingdom Metazoa; phylum Arthropoda; class Collembola; order Poduromorpha; family Neanuridae; genus Bilobella; species Bilobella aurantiaca. The sequence continues at coordinate 8,474 of VYYI01002249.1, forward strand.
CCAAACGTTAGAGTTGACCAGGTAGAGGCAGATGTGTTGAAACTTGTATCAGACAAAAACGTACCTGTGGCACATATTTGACCAGTGTAATGAAGAGCTTGACATAGGAACAAACAGTCAGGAAGGAAAGCCAAGTAATGGCATTATTACTTAGAGCTACAATCAGCATAACAAGTAGGAACGTGTAAATGAACAGCAAAAGCGTTCTTCCTGTATTTGAGACAGTCTGAGATCCTCTCTGAAATCATTAAAGAAACACAAATAAAAAAAAATCGCAGCACGCAAGCGCACACATTTCTAAATACGTACGTCATAAAGCAAACACTGAATCAAAGTGACCCCGGAAGCCAAAAGAGCGTGTAGTGAGAAGATAACGTCATTTATTTGTACAGGAACTTCTCCCGTAGGATATTTCGTCAAGTATTCTCGCTACGAAACACACATTAAGTTTTCAGTTTACAAAAATATAAACTACTAATTTATTTTACATATGAAAATACATTTGGATTATTTTGTCTAATTACTTCGATTTCCGGAATCCAGAATAAGCTAACGTTGTATACTGCGTAGACAAAAAAACCAGTGACATTGAGAAACACGAAATCAAAACTAAGGCCTCGGACACTAAATTGAAAGAAGCTATTTTTAGAAATTTCCTTAAATTATTGTATCATACACAAACACAACCACATCACAATACCTTTTCCGTCGCCAATTTTGGTATATTTGAGGATAAAATGAGATTGACCATGCAATGAAATAAATCCATCCGACAATGTCAGCAATGACCAGAAAAATTGCACTTTTGTAAGTTGACACGCGAAGAAAAATATTACCACTCCTGAAAGAAACAAAATGAAAATTCCAATTTTTCATTTACGAATTTCAACAGTTTATGAAACACGCCTTACGTGAGATTCAGATCTGGCACTGATACTACTTGAGAAATGACGACAACCCTGCCAGCATTCAGTGCTGTGACTTCTACCGTCGCGTTTCTCAGCACTTGTGAACCGTTGACCACTAAAGGAATTGACGGAATTTTGGAAATAACACAATCAACATCATTCTGGAACAGAAAAACCAAAGTTGCCTGGTGCGCCCCCTCATATGAAGCATTGAACGTATCCCTAAAAACAAAATTTCGTAGGGAAATTCCAACAAACACTTTTAAACCAAGTAACTTACATAGGACTCAGATACACCATTTGTGATTGCCCAACCTTTAGCGTCATATCGTTTGTAGAAATTTGTAGAGATGCGTTGGGCTGCAGGACATCTTCGTCTGCAGTAGCACATAGCGCTGTCAAAAGCGTGAAATTAATTAACTATTTTAACTTTACTTTGACAGTGTCAATTGAAGTTATCTTATTACCAGTTAGCATTAGCACAAGACAAGAAGACGCCAAATGTTGTGACTTTTGGGTAACCATTATTCGGCCGTCACAGAATGGCCTTTGGCCTTAAGCAGGCGGTAACAAGAAATGTCAACTAAATACACATTTACAGTTTTATCCCAAACCTGAAAACCTCGACAGTCTAAGCTTCATCTCTTGCGGTTTCCCCGACCACTCAATCCAGATCTTGCGTAGAAGACAGGCGTGCTAACTTTTCATTAACTAATTAAGAGTAGCACTAAACAATTACTAAACTAGTCTCAATTAACTAACTTTAATTAAATTATCTTACACCAACAAAAGATTTCTCACACTTGGAAGGGCGTCTCTTTAAACTGATCATCTGTTTGTTTAAAAAGATAAACAATTTTAATTGTTGTTTTTTGAATCTTAGCTTTGGCGCCTCTCCTTAAAACGCATTTCATCAAAAGCTACGCGTCAAAACTTTTGCTTAACCAAAATGAAATTATTAAACCATTACAATTAGCTAATTGAGTTCTTTTCTTATTTTATGTAATGAATATAATTAATCATAATTAAGTTTCATTAGTCTTCCTGATCATTTATTGTTTATAACACTCTCAACACCTGATTCATGTGACGCAACAAATTGACGCTTTAACTTCGCAAGCAATGCGTTGCTCCTCTTCCTTAAAAGGGCTTTGCGTCATTTTTACAAACTTACGGAACTAAAGACTTAAATCAAGAACTAATTTTTGAGAACTCTAAATTAGAAAGTTTGCAATTAAAAACTTAAATTTGAAACTTCTGTCGAAAGTTGAGAAACTTCCAGCAGATGTTTATGGACTTTGAGGCTGCTGGAGAAGTGCTGGAATGGTTGTCCAGGATCACGACTCCTTGACCTCTCTTGACACTGCCCAAGATTAGACAATGACGAATGATCTCTCTGGACTTTCCTGAATCAACACAAATGACAAGTCGCATCTTCGTTATACCCAAAAGACCCAAAATTTCCATGTCTGCTCCATTTCCAAATGCGAATTGGCTTCCAAAGCCAAGGATTTCTTTCCTTATCTTCAAAATTACTTCCTTTCAACTAAAGAAACGTACTTTTGAAGACAGATTCAATTCATACTTCAACCCATCCCTAGATCCCATAATACTTTCCTTCCTCAAAGTATTTACACTGGACAAACACAAAGTTTACTAAAGATACACTGCTGCAGCAGTTGGTGATTTTGTTAGTCAAATTCAGTTCATTAGTGGCCTAAGGATGAAGAATCGTGAGTAGAAATGAGATTTTTATTGTAAAATAATCAAAATGTAAAAAATATATTTCAAAAAAAAAAAAAGATTGAGGTTTCGAAAAAAAAGTTTTCAAAATAAAGATTTGTCAAGTTGAAAATGTTTTGCTGCATAGGGTTATGGGTGGAGCTGTTAATGGCTTGGCTCCTCCTTCTCCTAAGCCCCTCCCCTGGACACTCTTCCATGTACGCTCCTCCCGGGGACCACAAAATCGCTTTGAAAGCGATGTCAGGAGTCTACGTACAAGACTTACCGAGTCCAATATTCTATGACACCTTTCTTCCGCTAATTCTGGAGTATATACTACCACATTGGAACAAGAGTGATGTGACCTTCAATAGTAATCAATTTTCAAATTTTTTGAATTTTTAAAAATCTAATTTTTCAAATTTTTAGAATTTTAAATTATTAAATTAAATTTTTCAATTTCAGATTGGTATAATTGCACTTCTGAAACGGCCCCGTACAGGTACACCTGTCCGTCGGTGTATCACATGAATCGAGCTGTGCTCAATTTGCATATTGACTTTTTGGCACTACAACCAGGTAACTGAAGAGAGAGAAAATTGTAACTAATTAACTAATTACTGTTACCAATTATTGTTATAATTTGTTGTAATTCTTCTAGTAATTGCTTTGTAATTTTGATTTACGCAGTTACGGATGACGCTCCGCACTCGGAGTACTACTCTCGACTATTGTCACACAACGGCTTCTGCAATCTAATTCAGCGTCACTTCAGTGGCATTTACATTCAGGATGACGAGCTGACGCTGTATATTCGAGCACTGGAAAAATGTAACGCTGATTTGCTGCAAGGTGACACCCCCCTTGTGGTCCTGGAGAGGGGCCTTCAGGACTTTAACTTTAGTATTCGCCACCCTTTTACCAAAATGGAATCCAATTTTTACAATATCTTCTACAAGTCAATTACTGGGACTAACGGGACCCTTGACCTTGTCGCTTCTGCAACGCTGTCAAACGCTCGGGCCACGATTCAGGGCTCCTTGCTCTCCGTCTACTACGCGGAAAAATATCGCTGGTCACACGCCGTTCAGGACTGCAACGCTCAACTGATTCCACATTCACTCATTTCCAGTCAAAACTTCCTGGAGAAATTAGACAAACTTTCAAAAAAGGATCGCTTTCTTCACAGTTACGATTACGCAGTTCCGTTGTCCCTGATTTCAAAGTACTACAGTCTCCCCCTGGCGGATTGTACTTACACGAACGAAACATTTGTGGTTCGGATTCAGCTTCCGGTGAAATCGATTCGGCAGCCATCGGATGTTGCCGAAGCGCCAACGGCCCCTCGTCTCGTGACGCTGACTCCAGCGACATTCGTTTACCAAAAGAAAGTTTGTTCAGTTCAGGTGGACGGTCAACAGCGATTTGCCTTTGACACCGTGAATCACGTGGCGTATCGAACCGATTGCAAATCAAATGAAGTTTGCCTAAATTCTGAAACCTTTGCGAGCCGACTGGTCGACGCGTGTGCGACGGCCCTGCTTAATGAGAATTTCGAGCAAGTCATGTCCTACTGTCCCTTCAAATGCGTCCATCAATTCCCAACAAATATTTTTGGAGACGGGCCAGGAGAGGTGACGATGGTCGGGACGGACAAGTTTGTGATGACAGGTCATGGAACGACAGGTGTTGTCACTTGTCACAAGAGTGGGGGCGTGTCAACTCCACCGGCTTCATCAGGAGAACCAATCGACGACGACCATTGGTCCTTGGCCACATCGGAGCATCCCGGGGAAGAAAATATGGTGTTTCACATTGAAGGAGATGGGGCCCTTGAAGTGACGCTTCCGTGCAAATGCTTCTTGAGTGTTAACCATCACCGGTATTATGCTACGGGGGCGGATGGATGCCGGTTGGACACGGAAGTGGTCCTTAGCCGTGTCGTGCCGTGGCATCTTGTGAAAGAATCGGACCGTGACGGTGAGGACTTGGCCCCTGATGCGGCTTTGCTAAAGTTCTACACCGCTGACTTTGGAAGGAAGGATGGGTCATGGCCAATCAACGGTGCTGAAGCCTCCACCGCGGCGGCTGTCCAGGATAAAGGGCACTCACAAGTAGCCCTTTGGATCTTCTTTATACTGACTTCTGTGATTTTATTTCTCGTTCAGTGCTACATTATTTATCTTCTTAGACACTCCAATTTGGGAAATTATTCAAGGCCTCATCAACTATTGTTTAAGGCCAGAGACCCTGAACCCCAAGTGGGTCTTCTAGAAACTCCATTTGAAAATATTTAATTATTAAAACTAAGAACTTGTACCTAAGTTTAAAATAAAGCTGTTTTTTAGAAAACAGAGTTTTTAAAACTTCGTATCGAATTCCAATTTAAGGTTAATTCTGAACGGATAAGGGTGCAAGTAGCCAGCGAAGGGCAGGCATGTTCAATGGTTACGAAAATATAGATTTTATAGTTAAACTCAAGCAGAATCTAAATTGGCCTCAGATTCCTGGAATTTACAATGGTTTGACCTCCGCATGTTACCAAAGGTCAAGGTAAAAAATCTAGCACTTATGCCACTAATAAGAAAAAAAAGTTGTAAAACAAATGCAGAAAATCAAAATTAAGAAAATTAAGTCCAGGTATATTTGATTATTTTTTCTAAGTGGTGTAAACACTAAACATTTTTCCTAAAATGAATGCAAAAAATCACACAAAAAGATGGGAAAATGTTTATGCTTATGAGGAAATCGCTGTTAACAGCAAAGTATAATTTTGTTTAATTCAATGTCAAAGGTCAAAACCAAGCGTCTGTAAAAATAGGATAAGAATGGTAATGCGCAGAAAATTTTCAAACTTGGACGTCACACCCTCTTGCACACCAGCACTGCGATTGGAGATAAACACGTCCCCCTGGGGTAATCTAAACAAATATGGAATTAAAAATTGTTTTAAACGTTGAAAAGGTAATTTGCGTAGTTACTTGCTGGGAGCCGTAAATGTGCAACTTTCTGAGATACGGCATTGAACAAAATCCGAAATGGGCGGAGACATCAGTGACTTTGATTCCAACCCCTCGAAGAATAACACTTTTTAGGCCTGAAAAATAATTGCATTGAAAAAGACAATAGTTAAATTGTAAATTACAATTTATTTGCATTTTAGTTGTGGTGTATTTATCATTTAACAATTTCATTACGCTGAAGCTTATGTAGAGGAACACCGTTGGTGTCTCCTGGAACGTGAACAAATTCGTTTCTCTTGAGCATGCGTCGCGACGCTGTAGGCACAATTCCAGTAATTCCTGAATCCGTCAAATAGACCAAATTGCCAATTAGTTGCAGAAAATGCAGGTGCTGCAGGTGCAGAATGATTAGCTGTAGGTCTTCGTCTTCCAGCGTACATGGAGAATCCGAGGCGTGATTTCTGTCAATCCGAGTATTGTGATCCACCAAATTGAGATGCGTCAGAAGCGTAAACGTCCGCGCAATTAGCTCAACATTGAAAAATCTGAAGTGCGGTGATTTGCTAAAAAATTGAAGCTCAGTTGTGATTGGGTACAAACAATTTTCGGCATCAACACTTGTTTGCGTTATATCATCCGGGTCATAAAGCGGCAGAAATTCGCTTAATTGCCGTCCAAGCGAAAGTCGAAACGGCTGGATGGAAATTGTTTGACAGAGGCCCTTAAGGTGCGTTATTGAGGGTACTTGTCCGGTTGCAATGTCACTCCACCAGAGTCCCAGTACCGGGGTCTCAATATGCGCTGGAATGGACTCCAGAATGAGATTTTCCAGTCCCGGTTCGACGTAAATGCAATTTAAAATTAGTTTTCGAACCGAAGTCCAAGCGTTCAAAAACGGAAATAGGCGTTCCTTGAAAAAGAATTCTTCGATGTGAATCACTGGAAACTGAATCGCAAGTTCGTGTAAGCGTTTCGGCTGAATCGTTTCTCCCCAGCGATTTTCATTAATAAAAAACAAAAAGTCCCGAAACGGAAAATGATCATCAGCGATCCGAACTTCATAAATGGGATAAATCGCTTTATATGGAAACCAAAGACTTCGAAGCGTATTGACATTGTTCTTGATCAGTTCTGACAGGCTGCTGTAGAATGTCGCCGTTGGGCGGGGACTTAGCGCTTGATCCGTTGTGACGGACAATGTCTCCAGAGAGGTACACCACAGCCCAAACATCTTCATGTACAATGTACAGTCGCTGATTTGAGATCGATGGATTTCGATTCTTTTCAATCGTCGAAGGGCCTCCAGTTTTTGGAGGTTAAGTGACTGGTAACTGAAATTTTCCGACAGGACCTCACCTTCCAGACCCTGAGAGAAGGTGACATAGTCCCAGCAGTACATGTCCTGAATGTCAGCGAAGGAGGTCAACGAGGTCATTTCAGACAGGAGCCGAAGAATGTGTGACCAGCTTATGGAGCAGTTATTGAATTCAACGTGGG
>VYYI01002250.1:0-15548 GCA_021029175.1 Bilobella aurantiaca
AAAAATCGGCGTTTTCGGGGTCTTATTGGTCAAATTTATTTGCATTAGTTCAATACGCTACTTAGTTACGTGCGTTTGCAACGGTTTATTGGTATTGGTTAAGTTTTCTCAAATACAACTCAATAAAAGTTCAAAATATGCATCACTTTCGCAGCTTATAGTAGAAAGATTTTGGGATCTTGACTTTTTTGATAGATTATTTGAACGAAATTGACGGCATATTCTTATTACCCTTCTATCTACCCACCCCTAAATTTGCATAAGAGAGATCTTTCTCAGAAAGAATAATTGATTTGATTCCCTTCTGAGAAGTATTTTTATTTTCGATTGTCTCGAGAATAGAAATGGCAATTTTACACTTAAGTAGTGGTACAGCAGTCTCATGAACGAAGAAGAGCAATAAAAGCACATTTCTGGTTTTAATATATAACAATTTTTATTTCCAGTTGATAGGTTTGCGAATAAATATGAAACTGCATTTAATGAAGTTTGACGCAAGTGTAAAACCTAGTGCCTTGTATTTTTTCGCAGGTTTCCTTGCTGTCACAACACGGATAACTCCCTTTCTGACAGTCCCTTCCCGACTTTGCACAGGCCTTGCATACTTTTTTGGCACAAATGATGTTGGCTATGTCGGATCTGCCATAGAATGTTAGGCCACAGCAGTCGGTGTCCTTCGCGCACGGTTTTCCGGGGAAAAAGCATTTGTCGCACGCCGTCGAGTTTTCTTTTGGCTTGCATCTGTAAGCGAAACCCTGCTCAACATGTAAACCGTACGAGGGACTATCGCAATAGTCGATTTGGTAGTAGTTTTTATTGTATGAAAACTCTGCAAAGTCGACGTGCTGCTGGCAACCGGTTGTACTCCGACAGATCTTGGTCTTCCTGTACTCCTTAGGTATTGTGCCAGGGCAACATTTACCGTCAGTGTCTGACGGATACCCACCATCATTAGCACAGGTTCTACAGTACCTATAAGAGGCGTTTTTTTACTGGTAACAATAAGTCGATACCCTTCGGGTATTCTGAACAAAGGGACAACAAGCAACGATGTTGCCACAACTTCCGGGAGGAATGACGCAACGTTGGGTACATCCATCTTTTTCACTGATGCTGCACATTTTGTAGGTACTGTTCATTTCTCTGTTGTTGCAAGCGGTGTAACCAGTTTCTGTTCCACCCTTTGTGCGGATATTCTGATTATTTTTGCACATCGATCTCAAGTACGTTGGAGAGTACGTTTCTTCAACTGAAGAGAAAAGTATTTTGAAATCAATAATGTGATTATGGCAAAATTATGCTGTTAGCTTATTAGCTGAAGTTACTATGTCGCAACCGGCGTTTTCGACTATGTTAGATCAGTCCCAAACTTTAAAAAAAAAGGTGTCAAAATGAAATATTATTTTCAAAGTGACAAGCCGTTCAAGCCCTTCTCGACCTGACAAATTTCGATTACGGAAGCTATCTGCCGTATGGTTTTGATGTGCAAGCTGCAACATTGAGAAAACTGAGAAAATCCAAAACCTAGATACCTATACCGAGAAAACCAAAACCGAGAACAACCAAATCCGAGAAAACCCAGATTATGCTTATACCTGTTCTCGGTTTTGGTTGTTTCGGTTTAGGTATGTTTTTTTCGGGTTTGGTTTTTTCGGTATTGACATGGAATCGAACGCACCTTTAATTAAGTCGCTACAATGATTACCATGTCAAATTTAATTTACGCTTCTGCTAATATTTCTAACCAGTACTCTAGTAGTGGAACGAATTCAAAGTACTACTGCTTATTTGTTATTTTTATTTTCATGAACCCAAACAAGCCTGCCGTAGGGCGAGACGAGTTATTTTGAATTTCCGGATCTTCCTGTCATTCGACAGGCTTGGGTGGCTAGTCATTAGTTTTAAAAAATGTTATTACAAATAAATTTTCCATGCCCTTTTTTGGAGCTGTCGGATTTAGTAAGTCGAAAGCGCACAATTGTGTTTTGAATTGAATTGTAGTTTTGAAAAGCAATTGCATTTGCCAAGGTATCTAAAACTACGGTAATAAAAATAAAACTACTGTGAAATCTATTTTTTGATGTTTTTACTGTTCCCTGCGGGCCCAAAGTCCATGAAACTCAACAAAAATTCTAAAAAAAATTTTTTATGCTGGACATATTATTATTACAGTAATATCAACTAGTAGATTGTAAATTTAAATGGCAATTATTATTGACTAGCGAACACCCGGAAAAACAAATTTTCCCGCGTTTGGATGCCACTTGATAATCAGAAAAGTAGGGAGACCTATGCGCTGAGCACGACATACGCTTTCAAAGTTACGCACCCACGCAAAGCTTTAGGATCGGTGATTACTATGGAGAATACTTATAAAGATTTAGCAATATAAATTACTAATTCCTAAATAGTGCTTAGGTGATGCTCATGAGGAAATGAGTTAAGGAAAAAAGTGTTGCTTTTTTTTGTATACTTGAAATATGCTTTGAAGTACCTGTCACTGCATCTCCTTCCACTGTTACGTTGTAAGGTAGCGTGGTCGCTTCCAATAGTGAATTGACAATTAGAAATACGCTTGCGAGTGAAACGGTTCTAAGTTGTTTAGCCATCGCTCTCTGAGTCTCGATTAATTTTTAAAATGCCAAGTACAATGTACCGTGCGTATCACAAGAAACTGAACACCCCAAAATAAACGATTTATTTATTTTGCTAAATATGAGGGAATCTTGAGGCAAAAGCAATTGCATAATCCAAGGCGAATTATTGACAACGAGAAAATAAAATTTACAACAAATGCCGCTTCATACAATTAGCTATTGGAGTTTGTAACAAAATGAGGTGTTCAGTTTCTGGTGATACGCACGGTATAATAAGAAATAAGTACCGTTGTGTTCCATGTAATGCCACGAGCGTGCTTTCCTGTGGTTGTGGTAATGAATTATTAGGTATTTTTAAATCTTTTATTTTCATTTTTTTTACATTTTCAATAACATAATTAAATCTCTGAACGTTTATGAACGTTTGAAAAAAAAATTGTTTTTTTTTCAACTTTACAACCCATCGCATTTTGAACTTCTTGGTAAAATAGCTTTACTCTATACTTATTTATAATTTTCTGAATTTATTTACTAATTCGACCAAAGCGATAAATACCCAACGAGTTAACAAACTTGTGCTTGTTAAAGCATATTTGTTTTGTTACAATTGGATGGTAAATTTAGTTTAAATTTTGTAAATTAATTTAGTTTTCTGAAATACATGCCATTTATGCAAAAATCTTGCATAAATGCATTTGTTTGCATTTGTTTTCTATACTCTATAGTTACTAATACGCCGAAAGTTAAATATACTCAACATTTGACTCAGTCAGTGCAACCACCATAAAATTAGACAGAGAAGCTCTCAACGGAAGTTCTTGGTACTTTTAATCCATTCAAGTGAGTGAACTTTTCATTTTAATTGTCTAAGGAATAAGGCTGGAAGAAATCAGCTAGGAGTCTATTAACATGTTGGAAGGCACATAACCTGCGCGAATGATAAGAAAGGAATTTGATCACTTTAGCATCAATCACTCAATCAATCAGTCAATCAGTTCCTTGACCCCAGCCAACCATGAAAACATGTATAATGTAATATACATGTTCGATTCAATTGCCTAACGTTTAATACTAGATTTAATACTGTTGATTATGGCTTATGCCTAATGTCAAATAAACGATACATACATACTAGATTTAATACACACTTACAATATATTAACTTGCCTTAATATCAACATATGCGTCATCAAGGAAGTGGGAAGAAATCGAAAACCTCGTAAAAATCATTTACGTGGTCATTCGGATCATGAAGCGGGTTAATTTATTATCATGGTAATTGGAAACATCATAACTTATAGCTTAATTCTATGACGAAAAAAGAAACTTGAAAATTAAAAATATTCGGTTTTGAGAGTCACTTATCGGATCATGAGATTGAGTGACCCGGGTGAGGCGTCAAGTGCGTCATCAGCACGTTACAAGTTTTAGTTTACTCAAAACTTGAAAAAAAATCTAGTTTTTCGGTTTTGGGGGTAACTTAGGGGGTCATTGAATTGGAAATGTGTTCAATGTATTTACGTAAAAGTCCGAGAACAACTCTGAAGTAATCAATGTAAGTTTTATTTCAACAATTTACAAACGCAAGACATTTTTCGCTGAAGCGTAAAATATTCTAGCTTGTATAAGTTTCAGAACATCAAAAGCGTGCTAATACTGTGCCCAATTATAGCATCAAAGTAAGTAAAAATAGTTGAAATTTCAACATAGAAACATCCGATGTCAATACGAAGGGCTCTCAACGATTTAAATGTTCTGTAACTATCTGCATTACCACGAAATAGTTTCTTTCCCAACTTAATATACTGTGACGAGAGTTCGTAAGTTGACGACATGAGTGAAAGCGCCACAAATTCATATGCCACTGCAACAATTCCGATTTGAGAAACCAATATCAGTATATGAAGCTCTAGCAGCCCTGACAACTTTACAACGCAAAATACAGCGAGGACATCAATGAAGAGAATTGATGTGAACACCATTGGATGAACCACAGATTTGTAGAAACCCAAGTTCATAGCATGGTTGTATATTCGTAGCAATTGAAATATTTTAATTTCTACCGATAAATCATCAGAATTCCACCCGGTAGTCGTCCTGTTCAAAAAAAAATATTAAGTACAGATTTTTTTTAATGGAATTACCGTTCTAGTGCATTTGTATATAAGGTAGGAATAGAAATCTCACAAGTATATTAAATGTATATGTAAGGAATTTTCTTTCCTAGCAATTTTATTTTTTCCTTTAATACTAGCTTTCTACCGTATGCAATGCTCCTCAAGCAATTGTTACTATATCTTCCATGTGCGATATTCCATTTCTACATTTGTTTGCTTGCACTTTTCTATTTGCTCCTACTTAAAATAATAGTCACTATTATACGAACTTATAAGTAAGAAATATAACCTTTCCAAAAGCAGCTTCAACCAGCATTTATTGAAGGTCGTGATCCAAATGATGATGACAAGCTCAAACATCGTGATTGACCAGCCAACCATTGCACTGATGCTTTCCGTGAATGCTAGTATCCAACGAAGTGTAGGTGTTATATCAAACCATCCGTAAAAGAGGGTCAGAGAAGCCGGAAAGAAGTAACCGCCACAAAATATTAGCGGCCCTTGAGTGTACACCATTGCTAACGCTAAAAATTGTCCGCTCACTAAAGGGTCCTTGTAAACGCTCCTCTGGACAGCTAAACCTGTGTAAAACAATAGTACCCCAATTAGTGACTCCATAAATGTATTTTATTTTTGCATAGATCCTAAGCCTTTTATAACACCTATACGCTGTATGCCAATAGCCAAAAATTGTGCGCTCACTAATTGATCCTTAAAACATTGCGCTGGAAAGCAAAGTCCATTCAGTGGCGATACTCGTCACTTGCTACTTATATGACCCTTAACCCTTAAGTAAATCCTGACACATAAAGTCACTTGTCATTTAAGACCCGTCACGTTATGCCGCCGTGTGTCCTGCCTTCGGACCAGAGGCAAATAGCCTTTGCCCTAACCGCTTGTCACATTTCTCCCCACCCTCTCGCCTTCGCCAACTTCTGGAGCTTTAACCGGCTGAGCGACCCTTGAAAACTTACCATCTTAAGTACCCTTTGTAATATATGTCCCCTTGCAAGTGGCCCTTCTCAATAGAAGTGACTCCAGAAGGACCCCATAGCTTATCATACTTTTATATAAACTTGTAAAAATACCCGTTCTAGGACACGAGGGCTATTTTATTTTCGGGTCTTTAGTCATTTAAAAAAACAAAGAAGCGCTGCTGCTGCGCAGCACTCCTTTGCTCTTTTACTGGATTTTGTTAAAGTAAGCTTTTGTAGCTTGAATTTTTTGTAGCTTAGGGAGATGCATGGGTCGGTTGGAAGAGAGTTTTTGTGCAATTGTTACAAACGCACAGCAGATAAGGAAAAGGACGGTCATTTTAAATGAAAAACATAAAGTAAATTATTATTTATTTGTTCACTTCTCAAGTGTCAGTTGCTCTTCATTCTGCGGCTCACCATTGGTTCCTCATTTCAAGTAGCCGCTCAGACCGTTACAGTTCGAAACAATTTTACCCCAAATAATAATTAATTTGAACTAATTGGCCTTATTGTACTGTTTGGCGACAAACGCAACATATTTAGTCTCATAGAAGTTTGGTCATAAATGTTTCTTGTTGAAATTTTATTGGTAAGAAATATATCCTTTAAGGATTGCACATTTTAATGCAAAGCAAGCACTAGCGAACTACCAAAGTGTCTAAGAAAAAGTAAACTATTTTTAATACAAAATAATTTGACTTTGGAGTAATTTTTTTACCTTCTAGTTCTTGTCCCAATCCAATGAGTACATTAATCCAAGAACACAATTCACGCCCATTGAGAATAGCGTTAATTTGAAGAGCGTAGGAAGTGGTGAACGTGAGGACAAAGAGCATTCCTGACACAATTTGTGCCACTGACAAAATGTCAAAGTACCAACCCATCAAAAATCCCAAACTCCGCGTACCTCTTTGACAAAAATCGAGAACGCACATTACAATATACAATTTGTATCGCCCAGCTGAAAGGGATTCGACTCGCCCTATCTTTGAGTTCCATGTAATGGGAAGCGTATGCAGAAAAGAACAAAACAAAACCGAGATAGCCAAAAGTTTGTGCGTTAGAGACTCCCCCTTAACGTTAGTTAACATTTCAAAATATTCTGAAATATTAAGTGATCAAGTCCGACACCACTGAGGCGCAGTTGCGCTTTTCCAGTAAAATTCCAAGAGATAACTTGATTCTAACTTAAAAAGAATAAAAGTTAATCAAGTAGGAGAAGTTATGAAACAAAAAGCACAATTTTGTGTTGTGTAATATTAGCGCTCAAGGAATGCAATTGGTGCTCTGTGACAAGTCTACCAATATTTTCTGTGGGTGGATGTGTTGCTCGTTAATAATATTATTTGCAACAGACGCCTTGCACATTCTAATTTGTATTGGCAAACATTAAGCCAGGTGTAGTTAAACTTGTATGGTTTAATCAAGCATCTGTAACATACGTGAAATGACTTTGAAACCATTGTATTAACATAATTAAAAGTGTTAGCTACAACGCTACACAAATAGCAAAACAATCTTCTAATAAATTAGTAGTTATTCAATTTCAAACCTTCAATCGCATGGGGTGACTTTTTTGTGTCGAAGAAGAAATAATTAATGTTCCATAGAAATTGACCTATAGCGAATAGTGCTATTGGGGGAAACGGAAAGCATTTCAAATTACAATTCAATTAAAAGCTCAACTGCATTTCAAAAACTCAATTATGGTCCTCCGCCCTAAACCGTATCAGAGCAGCTCCCATAGGCGGGCATTAAAAATTATTCAAAAATTTTATTTTCTGAAAGTTTAAAGCTAGCAAATCAAGCCCTTCCTAGAAAAATGACGATAAACGGATGAAATTATTCCTGTTCTAGAGCAGGCTTGTTTAGCTAGTTTAAATTACTATTGTGCATAATTCGAAAACTATGATCGAAACCTTCAACGTCGAGAGCCATTATGGGTAGTACACTTTCATGAGCAAAACATATCGCAAACCATGAAAACAGAATGTCTAATAAATTATACTGCTCTGAAATTACATGGCTAAAGTTGGACACTTTCTCTTATTTAACTTTCGCCAACTCTCCGTCATGTCCATTTGAAATTGTTTGTATGAATTTTAAACGTGCCTTTCTTTCCTCAAAAATCTGCTTATATTTTCCCATTAAATTGAATGTTACGGGAACAATTCACTTGTAAAGTTCAAGAACCTTGTATATATTCGATGAGTCAAAGGAATCGTCAAAGTCCCCTTAAACCTACTCATTTTTGTTGTTGGGTTGCACAAAGTTTCTTCTATTTGTTTTTGCATAAACTGCGTTCTAAATAATGTGTTTCAATTTCCCAATTTATAATCAAATTGCAATTAGGAAGTAAATCATAGTGTTTAATTTTTTTAATTTAATTTAATTGGAAATAGCCATTAGTCCGGGGGGTTAGGACCCTTGTCCTAACTTGGGGGTAGGTGCCGAGATCTAATCCCGGCACCAGGACAATAACCAGCACAGAAAAAAGTGGTGGTGTGGTAGTGGTGAGTGGAGGCCTGGAAAGTTGGAAATTTCACTTAAGAGGAAATAATAATTAGTCCAAATTTAGTTAGTAGCTAGTTTTCTATTTAGTACAACCTGTAATGTTGCAATATTTTCAAAACGTACTGTAATATGTGGCGTAATTAACACTTGCAACATTGAATTCGATATTACCTCATGGCACCTCATAAATGCATACATTACGAAATTGCAATATCAAAATTCCCTTGATCTTTACTGAACTTAAGATTAAAAGATAATCATTCTCTCTCACTCTCATTTAAATTCTAAGTTTGTGCTAAAATAAAATCACTGTAGAATTGGGATCCGCTGTGAACTTTTCGTCTTGTATCAGAACTCGTCATGTACAAAGCTACATGTTTCATTATCATGGTTGTCTGTCTTTTAGGCAATTATGGTAAGTCAAACAATGATAACAGTAACGTCAAGTAAATCCAATTGGAGAGGAAACATAAACTTTTATTGACACACATTTTAGTTTTTAGAAACTCTGCTTGTAAATCTGCCTGAACTCATTTGCCAACCGCCGGAAGTACGTTGCGGTCTCACGGCTTGCTACAATCCTTCTGTGAAGCAGTGTTTAAAACGTAGGGATGGAAGCGGTGGATTTGTATGTCAGCACAATGATACACTGTGTGCTGGACTGTGCCTTTCACCAACTTCTGGAAGGATCTGCGTTGAGCGACGCTTTGGGTTGACAATAATCGAATGGATTTGCGAGCCCGGACAGCAACTTTGCGGTCTGACCAGTTGCTATAACCCAAACACACAAATTTGCCTTGATAGTACAATTGTTTGTAACGCCGGTCAAAGTCTCTGCGGCCTAAGATGCCTTGACCCAAGTACACAAGTCTGTCTAGAAGGGATTGTTTGTAACGCAGATCAATTCCTTTGTGGTCTAAGCTGCTATGATACAAGTTTTCAAGACTGTATAGAGAATATTATTTGTGATAGCAATTATCAACTTTGCACTGGCATTTGCTTTGATTCAAGTATATATGACTGTCTTGATAATATTATTTGTGAGAATGATCATCAAGTTTGCAATGGCATTTGCTTTGATCCCAGTGTATCCAATTGTACACAGACGGCGAGTGTAAGGAGCCACTAACACAGGATGCATGTAGATCAGGTTGTTATAATCCGGTAAACATAGTTTTCAATAAAGGCACAGGAGCTCAGAAATATTGCTTATTATACTCCATAGTGTTAAGTTTTAGTTTGGAAATACGTTTATAAAAATAAGTGCAAATTGGGAAACTTCTGAGGGAATCTAATTCTTATGTGATGAACATTTGGTAATTTTTCAAAACATCGCTTATAGATTTCAGGATAGCTGAAACCAAGCGTAAGGTATATATCGTCTATACCCACGGTTTGTCGTCTGACGGCTGGTTGCTATACGATGGTTTAGCTTGGGTACTTGTCCTTAACTACGGCGCTAGATCGCCCGAAATTTGGTTTGCACAAAAACAACTACACCCCATTACCGGAGAAAGTGTTCACGACTTTCGACAGAAATAGAGTTTGATAAAAGAAAATGCTTAGTAAGCAACAATAATTTGTTATACTAACATATTGATACACATGAGGAAATTCGTTTAGAAAAGCAGTGATTTCAGCGTTCACTCTTCATAAAATCTCGTTCCCATGTGTCTTCCACTTTCATCCACCAACCTGAACTCGGCTTTAATTTGAATATGGAAGTGGGTTAGTTTGGATTTCAAACATTTGAGGTTTGTTCCAACAATTATCGTTACTTGACATTTGGGAAAGCTTAGAGTTCAAGACGCCTTTCTCTTGATTTGATAAAAAAACACACATTTATGCAAACGGAATGTAAAAAAAGAAGGTTACTGTCAAATGAAAGAATGGGAACAATAATACAAAAGTAAAAACCCTTCTGCAAGTTTGCTTAACAATTATGCGTCTGAAAATGTCGGAAAATTAACATTAAACTGCAATTTTGCAATTTTTGCAAATGATTGATTTGGTTTTTAGACCCATGCATGTATTAACTTTGGCGTTTCTGCAAAGAGAAATTAAGAACAGGATAGAAAAGCGGAATTTTTAAAACGGCTTTCTCAGCTTGCTCTAACGGTTTTGAAGCAGTTGAAATATTTATGATTTTGACTCCTATTCTATAGATCATACAACGGAAATACCGACATATTCCAATTACTCTTTTATCCGCCCAGTCTCTGAATTTGTATAAAGCTGATTTGAAGGGAAAATAAGGTGTTTTCAGAAAAATTTCAGTAAACTTCACATTTTACTCTGACAACAAAATAAACATCTCCTTCCGGATTTTTCTCATGAATTAGACCACTTACAAGTGCAAGCAAAGAGTAAACAAACATTGTACTTAAAGGTATTTTCAACATCGTTTTTTTTTTCAATTGTTCCATTATGTTTTTTAAGTTCTGGGGAACCTGCGTTAAGTAATTTTAGGTAAGTTTGTTTTGTTTTAAATTTATCGACCTCAAAGTCATAAACATGTTCGAAATAAGTTTGTGGTTTTTCAGCAACTTTATCTGGATAGTTTAGTGTAGGTGTCCGACGCTGAAAAAAGTCTTATGGAATTCTAACCGTAATATTTTAGGTTTTGTTATAAGTGAATGCTAAAAGTTCAAAATATTTTATCATAAAATAATTTTATTATTAGAATTTGGAATCTATTATCACGAGTCATAATATCTTACGATTAGCAAATGACCGCGAAGTAAATTTAGAACACAAGTTTAGAAAGGAATAGTTACCTAAATATAGGTAGGTTTTCAAAATACTTTACTGCTCTCTCCGTGGCAAAAATCATCGGAACAAAAGCAGCGAAATATGTCATAGTTAAATCACATAATTTTAAAATTCTGAACGTCATTCACCTTTGTGTTCATCGGTAGGCAAACACAAACAAATTACAATATATCCACAAAACTAATGAACTTAAACTCATTTATTTATTCTACTTTGAATTCCAATTCAGAAAATAATGCCCTGAAATTTCAGTATTTTCAAAAGAGCTAATTTTGTGATAAATTTTTACATGTACAAATAAGTATTTAGTAAGTTACCCAGTTAAGTGCTCCACGGAATTGGGCCATATCATCGCTAACGAAGTATAAGTTACTTCACTCAAAAAAGCAAAACAAGGAAACGCTAAACACATTGACAAAATTAGGTAAAGTGATAAAAATAAATTGCTTCCTGTAGATAACTGCTTATCATTTTCATTACTGTAACTCGCTCTTTTGCTCTTTTTCGAATATGATTTCCAAAATTCAAAATTTCCTCACTCTTGGAGTATATATGAGACTGAAAAAGTCCGTCATATCGTTTGAACATAAACTTCTGTTGATCAAACTCAACGTCGCCCATTCCAAAGATGCGAATTACTGGACGAAATTTATCGGTTCCATAATACAACCCGCTGTTTCTTACATGTTGATTAATTCTAGTGTACCATTTGTTGAGCATAAATGCGTATTCTAGGTAAAATAGTTTTGTTGCACTTGAGCAGTTCACGTGCTTGGTTTCGGCGAGAACTTGGAACTTAGGTAGCCTAACTCGTTCGTTGATTTTCTTTGGATACATCTCGTTATAGTAGTCAATTTGAAATTCATGAAGCAAGGCCGTTTCGAATTTATTGTCGCGATATCTCCGAAGACGGAGTAAAGCAGGGAGTTTTATTTCTTCAGCAGTGAAATCTAGTAAAAAAGAAAAAATAACTTTAATTGGAATTTTGTGGTTTTAAGGAGTTAGGTAATCAAATGGAATTAAGATTTTGTAATGTATAATGTATATCAAAGCGTTACATTATTTTATCATACTTATTTACTCTTATTATTTAAATTACAAAATCGATTTATACTATTACTCCGGCTCCGTGGGCTTATTGCCTGTTATGGAGTTAGCGTAAACCCTTAAAATAAGAAATATAATTAAATTAAAAATAAAATAAATACAACGTCGCCCATTCCAAAGATGCGAATTACTGGACGAAATTTATCGGTTCCATAATACAACCCGCTGTTTCTTACATGTTGATTAATTCTAGTGTACCATTTGTTGAGCATAAATGCGTATTTATACTATTACTCCGGCTCCGTGGGCTTATTGCCTGTTATGGAGTTAGCGTAAACCCTTAAAATAAGAAATATAATTAAATTAAAAATAAAATAAATATTCAAATTAAGCTAATTAGAATTAAAACTCACTAAAAAAATTATTAGTATATAAACTAAAATCTGACAGATTGTATTGCTTCAATCAAATGTCGCAAATACATTTCGATTGTATTAAATGTAGTATCTACACACAAAAAATGTTTTGCAGTAGCAATGCAGTTAGTATCTAAATTTTTTCATTTTTTGATAAAAGATCTACAACATATTTATGCTATTATTCTAGCTTTGTTTATACATTATATCAAACTCACAAAACAAATTTAAATAACCTTGAATATTTGGCATTTTTTTAATAGCCTACCTTCCATAGATGAGCATTGTAAGTAAATTTATCTTGATATTTTCCCAGCTAACCTTAAACCTAAGACTTTCATGGATTACTTAATAGTTTTCGTGAGCTGCACGATAACTAGAGTGTGCTACACAATAATTGAATGGTTCAGCGGAAAAGGGGTCTAAGCGCCATTTGCAATTTATTAGTTTCCAAGGACAACTAAAGCATAGGAGCACTAGGCGAATAAATACTTTTCCTTGGTAACCTTAGATTTAAAAAACTTGACCCAAGTGTTTGGACTTCAATCCAAGTGTTCATGGAAACGAATAATACAAAATGCTTACAAAATAGTTACGCTACTCTTATGAGCTCTTACAAAATCTCGGCGGAAATCTCGGCGGAATTNCTTATGAGCTCTTACAAAATCTCGGCGGAAATCTCGGCGGAATTTTCATTTTTTTAGAAAAATGAAAATCAACGAGTTATTGTGTAACCTGGTAAGCATTTTGTATTATTCGTTTCCATGAACACTTGCTTCAATCCTTTGAAATTTTAACCCAATTTCTAATTGACTTCACCCTATTTCGTTTTTTTCCACGTGGTGGCTATCAGGGTTTGGAATCTGTCGAATTGTTCAGGAAAACCGCTTGTGGCCACCGCGGCAATGGTGGGTATTGAATTGTACCATGTGGTCATTTCCTGACTTTAAGAATACTGAAGTTAAATATTCCCCGCAACACAGTGGATTTTTTTTAACCTGGATACGACAAGGTTACAGCTAAACAGTTTTGATTTTTAACTGCTCGGTACGTACGTCTGGAAAATCCAGCTCAGCCTGTCCGTTACCGTGGAATTGTCAGCTCTATCAAGTTTGATCAAATTTACGAAATGCTTCCGGACGGAAGTCTCCACACGGTTACCAACTCTGGGCGGTGAGCATGTCACCACTCCCTGCGCTGACACCATGGTCATGTCAGAGACCATGGATGACATCGACTTCGCCCTCCCCAATGACATGGAGCGAGTACTCGCCAATGCACCGGAAGTTCTAGAGGTTCCACGGTTTGCCAAGGCAACGACGTCAAGGGAGCAGAAGTACTCTGATTTACCAAAACCGTCGTCAACGCCCGGCGGCACCGCCGCGGCGGAGCACAACTCCTATGCAACACGGCTGCATCTTCAAACGGCGGCCAATGACATGGACCTGGACATGCTCCGGCCCGTCCCGCGCATGGACGGGACACTGGGCCCTAATTTGTGGGAATTGCCACCGCAAGTGGTAGATGAGGCTGGAAACAGCGTCGAGAGCCTGGAGAAGGTGGACTTTGTCAAAATTAAAATGCCGCCCACGGCGCCCGGGAAGGTTAAAAGGGGCACCGCGGCTTCGAGTCGTGCTGAAAAGAAGCAACCAGCTCCGCCTCCAAAAAGCGTTAGGCTCAAGGTCCCCGTAGTTCCTGCTACATGCCAACAGAAAAACGTTCCCACTAAAATGGATTTGAATGCTCCCAAGAATTCTGATGACAGGCCCAAATCTTCCAAGCCTGACTTGAGAAATACGACGGCGGATCTAGCGGCACGCTCATACGCTGACGAAATGCGTGAGGAGGCCATGATTCCCAAGCCTCCTGCTTCTGCGCGTCCGAGATCTATTCCTAGGGCACGCACCCTTCCACCTGACGGGGAACTGACGCCCGTAACATTTTCAAAAGGCCGCTCCTCGACGGCTTTGTCCAGGAAATCAAAACGTCAAACCAAACAAGAATGTTTTTGCAAAGGACGCTTTTCTTCTGATTTATCTGACCTTGTGACCTGGATCTTTTGTGACAATGATTCCTGCCCCGTTGGATGGTTTCACATCGAATGTGTTGAACTCAGCGAAGTCCCTGACTGTTTATGGTACTGCCCTTTGTGCCGACCCTCAACCTTATCAGACAGGCGAGTTAATTCAGCGTCAGCGGAGGAACCTAGAATCGCCTCGTCCGTTGACGACGGTGGTAGACTTGATTCAGCTAGTTCTTCATCGTGCTCAACACATTCGTCAAGTCTTCCTCTGCCTAATTCCGTGACGAATCATTTATCATTAAGTCTTGTCGAAAAACAGCCTTCTGAATTCTTGGCCGACGCTAATCCATCTGTTGCTCGCCCATCTTCTTCAAAGTTTTGCACCAATCAAGCATCTATAAAATGGATCAATACAAATCTCCTACCTCGTGCCGGCTCCCGCATTCCGAAATCAAACATCAGAACCGCCTATTTAGATTTTTGCCGTCTCGAGGGCGTCACTGAACTCACAGAAGCGGGTCTCGGAAAACTCATTAAGCAATGTTTTCCAGATGTATTAACAAGACGACTAGGGCCAAGGAATTCAAATGTCTACGTCTTCTCCGGAATCGACTGGTTTAATTCGGACGCGGCGCAGGAAACGTGTAACTCAGAGGATGCTAACCTAGGACTCTCTCTCGCCCGTTGCAAGTCACATGTCCCCACTCTCCGGAGAACTCCAAAAGGAGCAAGGCAACAACTAGCAACCCTCCTATCCGAGCTATTGGAAATAGTAATTTCCCAAAACTCTGAGAAATCTTGGCGGAATCTTCTTCTTCTGCCGTATGCAACATTACCTGTTCCCACGAAGGCGGACAAAGTGACGAACCTGACTAAATGGGTTAAGGATAAAATTGCCTCTTTTGGCGAAGACTCTATTATTGACCTGTTGAAGTCATCCCAGTCTCCTCGCAAATTTCTTGATCAAGATTTCAATATCAGTAAGAAGGTCGAGGCAAAACTTTCTGATGGTGATGTTCGCGGTGCCCTACGTGTTTTAACTTCTGACGATTCAACAGCCCCTTTTGACGATGAGACTCTGCAAT
>VYYI01002251.1:0-15546 GCA_021029175.1 Bilobella aurantiaca
ATTTTATACTCATAAACATATAGTAATTGTAGCGATATTTTATTCGAAAAATGATACTAATTGTAAAGAATAGACACGTGGCAGTGGTAAAAACTTTATTTTCGCCATACGGGGATAACGTATCATCACAGTGTGATTTAAAATTAACATGTTTCATGTTGTTTCATGTTAAGCACAACACGGTAAAAACGTAGTCATAGCAGATCTACACATATATGTATCAAAATGTGCCACTTGGAAAATATGAATTCTATATGTGAGAATTATTACTAAAGTTCAGTAATTTTTTTTAAATATGTCAATTGAAACGTCGTGATAAAATCTGCAATACAATCAGCAATCAGAATTGAATTCAATCAATTTTGCCAATTGAAAAATTGGCAATCAGCGGTTTTTCTTACATAAGAATTATAACTACGACGTGTCTCCAGTGTGAGTGCGTCCTACATGGAATATTTTGATGGTTAGCATAAAGATATTTAAAAGCGCAAATTCAGTCATTGGGGAAACATGGATTGTGTCTGTCTGGCGAGTTTGCCAAATTGGCATAATTTGGTCTACTTTTCATACTAGCTGAACAAACAAACAAAAAAAAAGCTAAGTTAGACAAGCAGACATGTAAACTTCCAATGTTCTAAATAAATTTTAAAACAAATTTGTTTTGAAATTTGAAATCTGTTAGGTTGGTTTCCTATGACAGGCTCACTTGGTCATCACAAACAACTTACTCAAGTTGGAGGTCAAGCCGTCTATTTGTGGTTGGTAGTTGGTAACCTAAAATTGCAAAATTTTTAAAAACCTCAAATCAAAACTTGTTACTCCCAATTGCATAAGTTTAGTTGTAGAATTATGTTACCTGAGAAGACACGAGAAGAAGGAAGTTTGAAAGAAGGAGTGCGTGAAAATGGTAGTACATTTCTATGTTAACGTGCGTGAAGTACGTGTGCAAATTGTAAGTATGTTGTAAGTGTTTTCCAAATGAAACTCTTTTGCCACAAAATTTGACTTTTTTTGACACGTTGAGCAATTAGCAAAAAGAATTTTGCGCAAACGTAGCAAATAATTGCATGTTAGACTATTGCCTTGACTCATTTTTCAATTAGAATTTACCTATTACTTACAATTGAAAAATGAAATTGGCCGGATACACATTATTACTGTCACAATAATGCTTCATTAAGTTATTTTTGCAGCCTTAGAGCGGTTACAGTACAAAAGAAATCAATTTTCTATTGAAACAAGCTTTGGCATACCACGTAACCTACGTATAGGGACGTACGGTTAGTGTATTCTAAATCATCAAATATAACTTAATACTAAAAACTGCACAAGCTTATCCAAATTTAATCATCTAACGCTGTATGAGAGAGAGAATTGTATTATATAAAATGTTATAAAATATTACATGTATATTACATTGTTGCGTCGTACGCGTAAGTTTAGTTTACTTGCTTAAATTTTCAATATTTCCTTCTGTTATCCCATTACGATACTTGCATACTGGCATAAGCAACGGGGAGAAAATCAGTGTTTTGTGGTTCGATCCCCGCCCAAAAAATTTCTTATAATTTTGTATGCCGTTGGTTTATGGCTAAATGACCACTAATTCAATGACTTCAAATTGTGTTGATCTAAAATCAAATAAACTGATTGATTGGTATTTTTTTTCTTCATATCACATATACCTGTGGTTTACGTTTATTTATTTTTTATAGCCAAACAGGCCCGTCCTCAAATATGCAAACCAAAAATGAACCAAGGCTAGTTTCCCAAGTCTTTCAAAGTAAAAACAGATAAAAATTAAGAAAAATAGTACTAAGTACTAATAGAAATAGTACTACTACTAATAGTACTACTAGTAATAGTACTAGTACGAGTTGAAACCCGCCCCTTCTTTAGAGTCATTTTTGTCATTGGCGCTTCATGCAACTTGTTTTGTTTCCTTCATCACTATAAAAGTCACGGCTTTTATTACGTAAAATTTTTTTTTACAGAACATCACATTTTTTTACTTACATCCGCAATTTTTCAAAATCCAAACACGAATTCAAAATTTCGACTCGATACTTTGATTACTTAATTTATTGTTTACTTTTACATGCGGATAACTCAAATATCTCTTTCAGGAAGATAGATATCTCGTGCTTATTTAACGTTACTAAAAGCAATTCAAAGTATAAAATCCTTAGTCTTTGTCTTTTGTCATGGGAAGAGCAAAGTCGACTTTCCTTTTGATTTGCTTGAACGTCATTTCCATGACCTTGAAATTTCTCGACCACATGTCGTTGACCTTATCCAATTTCTCAAGTTGTATGCGAGCCGCGTTGTAGTGTTTGATGAGCGCAGCGATTTGACTGACGCAAGCGTTGATCTGCGTCGCGTAATTGTTCATCTCACTTTGCAATTGACTCGCTTGTCCCGAATTGGAGAACACTGTTTGTGAGAGGGAGGCTAAAATGAAAATACCCCAATTAGCTAGTCCATTAATTAATAATAACTAATTAATAGTAATTAGTAAAATTCAGAGTAACATTAGTTATCCACTCACTAATACTCGTATCCAAGGTGTTGAGTGCGGTTTGGTAGTTCTGAAATCACGGTAAAAGTTACAACATTCGCAACTCTGAAATTGTTTGTAATTTTATTTATCATTTTTAGTCACATACCGTTTGGCAGTCCGAGACGCTCAGTAGTCCCAGCAAGCACAAAACAAGAGCTGCTATGGAAAACATTTTGTTTGCTTTGTTTATGCAAATTTGTTTACAAAAAAAAGGAACAGTAGAAACAATCTGGACGTTTCAAAACGTTGTTGCGCGCAGCGTCAGTTGTACAATTGGGATGCAATAGCGTGACCAAAAAAAAAGTTATCCTACGCCGGAGGTAACTGTTGTGAGCTAAAGACCTTGAAATTTGAATAAATTTTTCCATAGCACACAATTCAAATTTTGAGCTTACAAAGCCTTTTGTAAAATTTTTACACGAATCCGTAACACTACGTATATTGACGTAATCTCGATATTTACCGACCTTAATTGAAATATTGGTTTATAGCCTAATTGAATCCTTAAAGTGCCAATTAAGCCTTTATTGCACATACGTCTATTATCGCAACCAACTATAACTCAAGTTAGCCACTCAAGATATTTTAAAACCATTAGTTTATCCTATAAGCAAGATATCTTAGATATCTATAAAAAAAAACGTATTTTTTGATTATATTCTGCAACGCATATTATTAAATGTATTTTTTTTTAATTATTGTAAGCTAAACGTATGACACCTATTTTGTACATTGGCGCAAATTGTATAACTATACGAACTATATTGACATGCTATTTCTATTCTATAAACTATTATTCTCTTTATATTAAAGCTTATTGTACAGACGTGATGTATAAGCGTATGTATAAGACGTGATGTATAATGGCAATTTTCGATATAAAATTTTTTTGAAAAAAAAAGTTGCTTGTAACTATTGTGCCTTAGGGTATGATGCAAGGGGGACTTTGAAGCCCTTAACCTTTGCTTTGAGTTGCTTGAACGTGCTGTCCATAATTTTGAAGTTGTTTGTCCAAACATAGTTAATTTTTTCCAGGTACAGGGACTGATTTCTCAAAGCAGCAATATCGCCTACAAGTGGCTGCAACGTTGCCGTAATTACGTTGCACATGCCAACATAGCTGTCAAACGTTGTTTCCACATATGAGATGGAGTAGCCATTAGATGAAGACTGATAAAGAATGTTCACTGTCAAGGGAAAACCGGTTAAAATCGTGTTAACATATGTAACACATAAAATTGTATGTTATCGATTTGATATGCACTCTTACAAATGTTGTTGCTTATTGTGTTGAGTTCATTCTGCCAGGTAGCCGTGGTCTAAATGGGACAATTACCAATTAGCCGAGTATTGATTCCAAATTATTTAATTACCAATTTACAAATTACCAATATTCATTTTTTTAAAAAAGTTTTTCATACCTGAGGCTCACTTGGGGTAATTATACAACTAATCAGTATCACAAACACATATGTTACTAACGTTTGTTTATTTCTACAAATTAGGTAACTCAACATTTTGTGTATTTTCAGAAATAGTGTTACTTCTATTTAAAAAATTTAGAACAGAAACTGAATATGCAAATGACACTTGCTTCGAGGCTCTTTTTATTAGGATTTTATACTGTTAGTGGAAATCCTCAAGGCGTCACAATTGCGTGAAATTACTGTCTAGGTCCGGGATCATTTGTGTGGTAAAACATTTAATTTGCGTTTCAATTACTCGACAATCTATTTCATTGTTGCAAGATCTCGAATTGTTAGGTAGATATGGGTAATTGATTTTTGGGATATTAATAGCATTGTATATTGGTTTACCAGGATTTACCATTTCCTCAATTACCAGAACTCACTCTCTCTATACGTCACAACATATGTTACATGTATACTTATGAGATTTTAGTATTAATTCCTCATGTTATGGCTAATAAGCATTTCTCATACGCACTGGACTTTACGCTCCGCGCTCGTACTAAAATACTTAACTTTTAATTTAGTTAAATAATTAGTTTAATAATTTTAAGCTTCAACATATTTTCAAGATTTAATTTTAAATTAGCTAAATATTTTGTACCTTAACTTTAAGAAAAACAACTAAGCACAAATGCTTATTCTTTTAAGGACAACTGTTAAAATATAATAAGTAAAACCCTATTTTGAAATACTAAAGAAGCTACAACTACATGAAGCAAAACATGTAATGTAAGCGATATACCATATTTGCCAACGATTATGCACCGATTTTGTTTACACAAAAGTAAACTGGTTTGTATTGTTGTTTGGAATATTACGCAAAAGGAGTCTAGAAGTAATTGACAATTGTTGTTGTTGTTTGTTCATGATTTTGAATTATGTATAAACAGAGAATCGAATTCTGAGAACGACCATAACTGAAAAAACCAAAACCGAAAACTGTAAAATTAAAAATGCAAAGCTACACTACAAGGTTATAAAATGATATAAAATAATACAATAAAAACACTAAGAAACTGATTAAATTAATTCCTAATTCATTTGCAATTTTAAGCATTGTGCAAAGCTAACAAATACTCCGCAACTGTAGCCTGATCACAATTTTGAACAACATTCAATACTCATTTCTCTAAATTTCGACATCACGTGAAGCCAAAACGTCAAAATTGGCTACAAAGTAGCAATACAACAAAATTTGCTGTACAAAATTGTAAAAATTAGTTGCATTACATTTTTTGAAACGGTATGACACAAAATCAGGATTTGCCACAAGCGATTTGCGTACCTGAAATAAAAGGCTAACTACCAATAGTTCAAGAGCATATGTTATCGACATGTTCATATTTGCGCTAGCGATTTAGAAATGAACAAAATCTGAAGTTTAGTCTACAAATGTTTTAGCTTGAATGTGGATACCACGTGGGAATGTCCCCTTAACCTCGAAATGACGATTTAAATCAAAATTTACTTTTTAAACGATTGCGTGAAACAATTGTTTAATTCATTTACATAATCAATTTCATAATTTGCAGCGCTAATTTAAACGCCAATTGTCTTACTTAAGCGACTTGATTCTACCAGTTTATTCAACTTAAAAAATTAAGGCGTGAGTTCAAAATCCTCCTTATAGTTCGCGAATCGATTTATTCATTTCAATAGAATGGTTCCTAAAGGAGTTTTTTTTTAGTCTACCAAATTCTTACAACACGATTTGGATTGTGCGGTAGACGTTAGTTGCGCTTTATTGCTAAGATTTTTACTTTGGCTGAATAAATTTTAAGGGTACTGTGACTTGGGTACTTTGAATCCCTTGATCTTGGTTTCCACTTGATTAAACATGGCGTCCATGCCCTTAAAATTAGTGTTCCAAATCCCGTTAATTTTCTCCAGTCTGTCCGTATTGTTCTTCAAAAGCCCAACTTTTGAAACATAGGGTTCGAGCTTCGTGTGGATTGTTTTTGTTAAGCCATAGTAGTAGTCGAAAACGTTTTCAACGCTCGTAAGCCTCTGTAAGTTTGTCGAAGACTGTTGAAGTACGCTTACTAGAAAAAATTACGTTATTTTAAGATACAAACTTTGATTTTTCAACATATGTATTACATATAGCGCTAGTCACTCCTCAACGCAGAAACCACAAGTAGACACATTAATTAATTGTGTTACATTAGTCTACTTCCGCAGATATACGATGTTTACTCTACAATATCTACATGTACCGAAGTAATGTTAAATACAAAGCGAAATTTTTGAGTTGTTTATGAACAATTCAAGTTGTTTTAATTGGAAATAAAGCAGCTTGTATGCTTACAAACTTTTGCAGCGTACGTGTTCAGCTGTGTTTGATATGTAGACGCCGCCTGAAATCAATATTTGTTATGTATGAATATTCTGAAGCTTAACCCTTGCTGACATATGTTGTAAATACAAATGTATGCATAGACTGGACAAATTTATGTTAACATGTTCTGAAATACATTGTTCTAAATTTTTTTGATTGACAATCTGAATAGACGGTATGGAATTTTATGCAAAGTTATAAATTCATTATACTCACTTGCTGTTCCGTAGGAACAATGTGCCAGTTGCATAAGAACACCAAAACCAGTGAAACAGAAATTTTTGAATAAACCATGTTGAGTAAGTTTTGGATTTTTTTTTAAGTTTTAAAAAACAAGTTTGGTTGAAATGCAAACTAATAGAAGACTAATGGATTGGTGTTATTTTTCTGGAACTAATAATTAGTCCCATGTTAAAGTCGACCTTGGGCTAACGTGCCTCTATAAAAAATATGATGTTTTGTGAGTTTGCGCTTTAGAATTTTATGTCAAACTTAATAAAAAATTAATTGGATTCAATTTAACTGCAAACCAGCCACACGCATACTACTTAGGGAATAACACACGAGAAAATATTTATTTCAAGGTTTTATCGTAATATAAAACCTTATTATATATAAACATATATGCCTAGAAATATTTCCTATACGGAGTAATCCATTATTTGATTAATTGACATACATGATGAAGTTACTTACTGTAAGAATCGTTCCTATTACAAATGAAATAAAAGAATAAAACAGTTATGCAATAAAAAAGATGTTAGCACGCCTGTGAGCAACAATCTTTTCTTTAGCTGCGCATAACTCACCTAACCTTAGAAAAATTCCTAATTACCCCTTTTCTGAAAGTTGGTTTTGATTATGTGCACTAACACTTACAAGTCAAAACCGAGAAAACCTTTTTCTAACGACCTTTTCCAAAAAGGCTAAAAACAATTGTTGAAATGCTTAAAAGTACATTTCTAATTTTAAAAATATTATTTCAATTAATTAATTATGATTAAAAATCATGGAAATAAAACGTTACGTATAAGTATTTGTTTCCAAATACGCTAACACTAAAAGTTAACTAAAATTTCAAAATAGCTTGCAAAATGAATTGCTTGGGTTTAGGAATTACCAATATTTAACTTTTCAAAATCGTGTTTGCTCCCAATTAGGGTTTCTTGCCTAATTGTTATTAACGGTTAATAAGCGAAGGTTAATTGTGTTCAAACATTAACACAGAATTATTTTATAAAATTGACGTTCAACGACGCCTGAGTATATAGTGCTTAGTAATAGTGCGAAATTTTTAATTTGCTATTTTCACCGAACTCTCAATCTCTCTACAATTCAAATAATTTCTACTTAATATTAAACTTCTTTTTTAATGTTTCGAATGCATTTTCCATGTTTTTGAAATTTCCCGCCCAGAGCTTGTTAGTTGCGTTGACGGCTTGGCACGCATGATCAATGTCCAAAAACTGAGCATTCATCAGTCCGATCTTGCTGTTGAATAGGGCGACTTCACTGGAAAAGAACTTAAGCTCAGATTGCATCGTCGTAAGAACGTAGGAGTTCTGCGTAATAGTATTTCGGACCGCGTCTGAAAGTAGCAACCAAAGTAGTAACCATTTGGTTAGTTACCGTAAATTTTCCAATATAAGCCTGTTTTTAATATAAGGCCAGGCATACCATCAAACTTAAAAATATAAGCCGGGTTCTCAATATATTTTTGGAAACTCAAGATTCCTCAATCACATATGTTATGGATGAAACCCGCTTTTGTTTTGACATGCAGTATGTGGAATACATCCTCCAAACTATTAATTGTCATGTTTAATTGCCTTACTTGAGTAAAACGATTCTTTGCACTTGCATTAATAACTTAATGCATGTGCGTTGCATTGCATTGCACAATGAATTGCATGTGGAATGCACTTAATGAAAAACTGATTTTAATCAATATTAATAAAATTGCAAATGCCTACTCTGGATTTTACAATAAAAGTAAACTTGCAACATACAATTCAACTTAATACTATAACAAATTGTTAGATTGACTTGAGTCAGTTTGGTTATTCCAAATATTTTTTGGTTGCTAATAAATTCACTAATTTTGCCTGTTGGTAATGACGTCTAACTCAACACACGAGCGGCCGGGGTTCAAATTGAACCGCTTATGTAATTTTTTCACCATATTTTCTTCTAATGTGGTGAAAACTAGCTATACACATTTTACAATGTTCAATGTCAACTTTGTGATTGCTTTGGATAGAATTCTTCAGAACTCGACTTTGAAGACAATATTTATTTTTTGTTTCAACCAAGCTTGTTGTCATGTTCTGTCGACTTACTTATCTGGTTTTGATAATTGGTAATTTGGGCTTGAGTTTGATCCTGTGTAAAAACGATATTAGGTTTAGTTAAAATTAGTTAAATATCAATTCAACTTAGGGTGAAATGATGTTATGGTTTTTTTTTACTCTACCTGTGCCTCAGCCACAAACAATGTTAAAACTATGCCAATTAACAGAGTATACAATGCGTTGCATTGTTTACGCTCAAAACAATTTCTCAATAGAACTGCCATTGTGATATTGCTGAAACTGTTTTAGCCGTTGAAAATTCTAAGTGAAGAAGAGTTTAGGACGAGAAGAGCACACATGCAGAGTGAAAAAATCAGTAGTATTTGTCATGCACGCTATGGTTTAAAGTCACGAAATATTAAATAGTTGAATAGAACCTTTTTAATTATGCAATAATTGGGTTTATGTAAAAAAAAATTACCTCTTTACATTTAACGTTACAATTTTTACATTGTATTATGTTCTACGATTAAATATTTTAGCCATAATATCAAACCTACTTGCCATGATTCTTCAAATTATATTTATTATATATATAGATAAATATAAATTTATTAGTACTTTGATTATTAATAATTATTTTATGCTATGGTTCATATGTGTGCGATTAGGTAAAGTCAAATGCTTTAGACAACCTACTTAAGGCAATAAGTTTATTTTTTTGTGACATATGTTAAGATGGGATAGGTTTTGCCATGGAGTCTTTATTAACCGAGCTCTTATTTACCGACAGTGTAAACATATCATTGTTGTGTGTAAACTAGATTTTAACATTAAACTTCTTCTTCAGTTGCGCAAATGCCGTTTCCATGATTTTGAAATTTGCCGCCCAGTGCTTGTTGGACGTGTTGCATATCAAGTTAACTCGGTCGATTGCAGTAAATTGCGCGTTAATTGTGCCTAACTGACGGTTGAAGAGTGAAACTTCCGTTGAGAAAAAGCGAAGTTCTGTCTGAAGGGCATCCATGACGTAGTAGTTTTGCCAAACAGTGTTGTAGAGGGCCCCTATCATGTATTAAACTTAACGCAATTAACTAACCTTAATTAACTCTGATTATGATAGATTATGTTAATTAGCACAACTTACAAAACTGGTTCTGATAGTTGTTAATCTGGGCTTGCGTTTGATCCTAAGAAGTAATTGAGTTATATTAAAAACTGCACTAAACAGTAGAACTATTAGTTAATTATTGTTCAATCATTATCATCTGAAACATTATTTGTAAAGCTATATTACGAACATTTGAAACATCATTTGCAAGATTACATTATGAACATTAGACACATTATTTGTAAATACATTACTAACATTTAAGTGTAATATTTTGGGATTTGATCTTTTGTTTACAATCTTGACTAACCTGTGCATGAACAAAAATAATCAGTGAAAACAAGGCCAGGAACAGAAAATGACGGAAATTGTTGTGAAAGTCGAAGTTTTCGTCCAATTGCTCTCGAATCATGTTTTCCGGGACGATTTGGCGCCAATTTCAATCTAACTCGCAATGTTAAATTTGCGTCAAAAATTTGAGGATGATCGAATTCAATTACAGCAAAATGTGGACTACGGCCTTGTAAATTATAATGAAAAATTAGTGCTCCAGTCATGCGACGAAATGATTCGAATAGATTTCAATAATCAAAAAGGAGGATGTACAAGTTGCTGAAGTTATACACGCGCGCTTGGCGAATGCAAATACAAACATAATTGAAGCTATGCTAATTGACAATTAAAAAGCGTCTCCACTATTCTGCTTTAAATTCGATTCCCATTTTATTGTTACTGAAATTTAGGGGAAAATGCTTCATGGATTTTCTTTGTACGTGCGTCCTAAATTAAGATCTGGTTTACTGTTTACGACCTAGTCATTTAAAGCTCGAATTAAGAAATAGGTATCTTGAATAAACCGTGGCAAAACAGTCAACGAAGTAGCGGAGGTAAAACATTGGACATACAACTATACACATTAAAAAATTACTAAAATTATTTGAACGAAAAATAGAATTTTGGGTCTAAATTTAGCACCTGAGACTATCTGTGGTATTATCTCACTTTCTGTGGTTTTGAGTTCAAAAGGTTATTTCCGGGTAAACCATCATAAATTTTCGTTTCATGAAAAAGTAGGATTTGACCTTGAATGGTCATTTTGAGGTCAAGGGGTCATTTCCGGGTCACGAGAGGCTCCGGGGTTCATTTTGGCGGTCATTGGGGGGCCACAGAGAAAAGTGTCTTATACAAATGTTCCCCTGTGTAAGAGGAACAACTTTAGTGAGGATTATTTTCCATGTTGTCATAGAATGATATCTTTAATCTTGACCTTTGACCCCAAGTGGGTCAGTTCCGGTCAAACGAAAATAAACTTAATATGGGTCGGATATCAACAAACTTATATCCGTAAACCGCTTGAAGATATGTTGTGTAGTTCCTGAGATATAAATTCTACTCGGACGGACGGACAGAGCGAAAACATAAAGCAGCTTTAGCTTCGCTTCAGCTACTTATCGAGTAGAAAACCTAATTTTTATTTTGCAATAATCACGGTTTGTTTGTGTTTAAACTATATTGCATTATGCTTTAAGGTTGTACTTCTTTTTAAGTTGAGCAAATGCACTTTCCATAATTTTGAAATTTG
This sequence comes from Bilobella aurantiaca, assembly GCA_021029175.1. Lineage (NCBI taxonomy): Eukaryota > Metazoa > Arthropoda > Collembola > Poduromorpha > Neanuridae > Bilobella > Bilobella aurantiaca. The sequence goes on from VYYI01002251.1 coordinate 11,355, forward strand.
CCGCCCAAATCTTGTTGGAGGCGTTCACGACTGCGCAAATTCGGTCAATGTCAGCAAATTGTGTGGTAATTGTACCCATCTGCTGATTGAAGAGAGGTACTTGCGTCGAAAAAAAGGACAGTTCTGACTGGAGACTGTCCATCACGTAGTAGTTTAGCCAAACAGTGTCATAAAGGGCCCCTATCGAAAATAGCCACAACAAATTATACATTCATTAATATACTGAATTGTAATAAAGTTAATTATTTAGTTGTACTATCGCATAAATTATCTTACAGAACTGATTGTTGTAGTTGTTGATTTGAGCTTGAGTTTGATCCTACGGAAAAATTAGTTGCTTTATGATGGAAGTTTATCATGAATGTTTAATACGCTACTATAATTTAGATTCACAAAGTTCTATAGTACGTTGTATAAATTTGCTTGATTTATATTTTACAGTATTAAATCAGTGCAATTGACAAAGTGAGCAATACAATCTTAGTAAATACAGTTTTTTTTAACTTTTTAAGCTCAAAACGCACGGAAAATTTGTATGACGTAATGTATTAGTTAATTAACATTGTTAATGAGTTAATGTTTACCTGAGCCTGTACGAGAACAATGAATAAAATCAAACCAGAGATGAATATTAGGTTGCGTTTGCACCGCCCTTGTACGTTAATGTGCTCTGAAATCATGCTGTAGAAACTTTGGCGCCAATTTTTACGGTAATTCGATATGCTTGCAATGCGTTTAAAATTTAACCTGCTTGAAATCAAATTATTGCTAAATGTTCCAATTGCATGGCCTTGCAAATGCGGATTTTAAAAATTAGGGAAGCAATCACGCGAACAATAGAGTATTTCAATTGACAAAAAATATACCGGATTTCAATTATCAAAAAGTGTAGATTTCGTGTTGTGCCGCTACTTGAAGTGACGCAGAAGTCCTATAATAATTGAAAATGAAATGCATGACAAATTTACAAGCGTCTAAAAAAAAATTGAAAACTCGAATATATCTGCCTATCGAGATTCATTAAGCAAAAATTTTAAGCTATTTTCTTTAAAAATGTTCACAATTTTATTAAAAACAAATGCCTGAACTGATTATTCACAACATATGTTAGAAGAAATGACAAAACATGTAAAACGTTTGACTACTGCATTTATTAATTTCGATAAATACTTTGTATGATGCAGTATAATGTAATTTAGAACACCAATTCGAAGACTTTTGAATTGATTGAAGTGCTGTTTTTAGCTACAATTTACATATTGTCGTTATGTATAGATTTAGAAAGTATTTTCCAAGCACCTCTTTGAAAATATAAGTTAAATCAAGATAGGACTTATAATTACTAAAAGTAATTGGTAATTATTTAAAGTAATACTAAGGTAATTAAGCATTGATTACGCATTGTCTTCTTCATGGTCAACATACTCTTGCTCTCCGTCAGTTCCCGGTGGGTTGTGAATGAGGCTTTCAAATTCCAAATCCCGCCTCTTTCGCGCATCCTCCCATTCGACAAGGAAGAATGTGTAGGAGCCAATGACGCAGAAAATTTGCAGTATACCAAGCTGAACTGTTAGCGATAACGAAGAAGAGTAGAAAAATGACGCAGCCGCTGCACCCGACTGCGTAAACCGAAATAGCGCAAATGCTGGCGCCGAGTCATCGGGATAGAGACCGCCCAGTATCGAGTAAATTTGCGTATTGAAACAAGAGTCTCCAAGACCTACATAGAAGCAATTTCAGTTTTAGTAAAACCGGTCTTATAACGTAACTGAAACATGTATCCTAACATATGTTCTAAATATGATGTAACATTCATTCCAAACATGGCAGGGCTCATTGCGGTAGGAGTTTAGTTCGATACAATTTGAGTATCGAACCAAATGCATCGATACACAAAGGGATGTAAATGTTTTAATATTCGGGAAATGTGTAATATACATTGAAGGACTCGTTTTTGTTTGTAACATTATTTGTTTACATTCTTGTTTATTCATCTGTCTTCTGTATTCTAGCAGGTCAATACCGAGAAAACCAAAACCGAGAACCCTAAACCAAGAAAACTAAAACCGATAACGACCAAAACCGAGAAAACCTAAACCGAGAAAAACACATATGTTATGCTTATTGCCGTTCTCGGTTTTGGATTTCTCGGTTTAGGTGTTCTCGGATATGGTTTTCTCGGTTTTGGTTTCTCGGTTTTGGTTTCCTCGGTATTGACATGGAACCCTTCTGTATATCGACATCTGTTTATGTTTGTTTTTACCTAGTAGAAATGCACAGAGCATAGCAATGCCAGCCGAAGGCGGGTTAATGTACGAAAAGTCGTCGGTTTGCCCCAATGGCGATGCATTGGGAAGATTGAGATAAATTAGGAAGAAGGCTATCGAGTGCGTCACGAATCCGAGCAATATGATTGGATCCCGCCCTTTTTTCACGGTTCGACTTCCCAGGAGGCCAAAAGTGAATCCGCCCATTACTGAAATTTTGAAAAGTTCATGCAAAAATTTCAAAAATCAAAAAAAACTTGCTTTTAACTTTTCAAAACAAGCAAAATTTAAAAATTTGCTTGTCTTTCCTTCAGTAAAATTACCTTCTCCCGCCCCTACGAGAATTCCGCAAAGGCCAACAAGGCGCTTGGCCTCAGTGCCCAGGAGACTAGTAAAACCTACAGCAGCCGAGTATACACCAGAGAAGAAGCAGAGCTCGATTCCCGTGTACAGAAACGTCCAAAACAATAGCATCATCTCTCTCTTTGTAAATAGCGTAACTGACTTTTTTAGTGCTTGCAAAGCGCCCCGCCTCTCCTCGAGGTCAATTGTGTCACCATGAAGGTCACCTGCTGGCCTAAGTCAAGGGTCAAATATAAAATGAGAGACTAAACTAAAACAATTATATGTTATTCTATCCAAATGATATGTTATTTTATTTAAATTATATGTTATTTTATAGTTAATTATACATTATGTCATAACTTACTGCAGTGTTCTCAGAAAGAAGAGACAGCATACGCCTGCAATAGCAACTGCAGTAAGAACAGAGAAAACGAGCGTACGCGTCTGAACATTGATTTTGACTTGGCCCTCAAACTGCCAAAACACGAAGGAATTCCCCAGAAACATACTATACAAAAAATCATTTATAAGTATAATTATATATTTATATATATATATATATTTATTATATATTATTATATATTTATATAATTTATATTTAATTATAATATCATTTTAAGTTAGTTGCTACAAATAAAATTTGTGAAAGTCAATACAAGTGGGGTTCATTTAGGCAATTATAGTCCATTGGTACGCGTTTTCGACTCATGTGCACAAGAGCTGGGGTTCGAATCCCAGTAATTGTATTTCTGTTTTATATTTTTAGTTGCGAATAATTTAGAATACACTATTTTCAAAATTTACTACATGCTCAGAGTAAAGTAACTAGTGCCACAGTATAACCTAACCTTCAGTTTAGAAAATGTCATTAAGAGTAAAAAAAAAGTCATCAGTTTAAAGTCCATCAAACACCCCTCCAGCATTCTACTACTTACGGGTTAGGCAACCGTGCAATCATCCAATACAACCCCATTAAAATTTTCTGCTATTGCAAATGCTTATGATTAGTAGAAACAAATAGAGATAAAATTCTGGATACTACACATGAACACAACGGTTCATTTCCATATGGTAAATATCTTTCAAGTATGGGAAATTTTGGTCAATGTGGTTTCAATATCAAAAGTGAATTAAATTGAAGCTAGTTCTGTTTAAATAAAATGTTACGCTTTACAGTGTGAACAAACTTTGCTTTGTTTTAAAATTTATAGTGAAAAATTTATTTATTTCAAAATTGTTTACTTGTTACCTGCACTGCAAAATGGCCCAAAATATGCCAGAATTTCTGCTCATTGTTTCCTTTGTAGAGGCGATAGTTAGATAGCTCCCTTGCGCAGTCCAGATAACAGCGGCCCCTACGCCCAGGATACCTGACATTGTGTAGAGGAGCCATGCTAAAGGGTAGAGGAAGCTGGCAATGAAGAGGGCATAGAGCATTGACCCCGCGATCATTGACCTCTTGACCCCAAGAATGGCCACAATTGATGGGGCCAACCAATTGGACACTGCGAAGACCGTGTAGATAATGGCCAATGACACATATCCATCACCAACTTTTATTGAGTCCAGTACAACTTTTT
>VYYI01002252.1:0-15545 GCA_021029175.1 Bilobella aurantiaca
CTATCGCGAAATCCATATCCTCTATCTGTGTATGCCTACTCACGGAGATAAGGGCATACACAAGGTGAGCGTGAAGGTAAATCCTTTTAGGGGAAAACCAATAGCGAAGACTTTTTTTTGCGTCTGATCGCGGGATTTGAAACCCCTCAGGCTGACAACTAGTGAGAGACTAACGCACTAACCATTAGACCAAACTCGGCCGACATGTATTTTAGTTCAAATTTATTAAGCATTGTTACAGAATTGTATCATGTATATACATTTTTTTACAGAAATGTTTTACAAAGGACGGAACTACCCTACAACAATTCCGAAGCCATTGCCTCTTCCGGATACAACAAAACTAATCCAATTGTTCTGATTATTCATGGTTTCATGGGAAATACGACGGACCCCACGGCTTCGGCGGCTATTTTTAAAAATGGTATTTTCGCTACTACTAGTGTCATGTAATGATTAACAGTCAAAATTTGGCTAAATGCTAACGAGTTTTAATTTATTATTTAGGATACTTTCACGCTGGTCAAGTTGCAACTGAAATCAACCTAGTTTTGGTTGATTGGAGTAGCATGTCTGGACTAGACGTAAACGTTGAGTCTGCAGATATAGTTGATTACGCGACCTTTTTACTCGCCTACATTCAAGCTGCTTATAATGTACAAGCTGCGGCAACTCGAGTATGTCAATTCCTTCAATTTCTTTGGAGAAATTCGTTTCTACCGCAAGGTGGCTCATCAATCACCATCGTAGCTCACAGTTTAGGTGCACATGTCGCTGGTATCTCAAGTGCGTGCTTTGAAAACACCACAGCACAACCTGTATATCTTTTAGTTGGTAAGCTTTTGCAATTTAATTTATATATGTCATGTATTGTAGTCGCAAATTCTAAATACAAACATACAAAAATATTTACATCGTATTTAAGCAAAATGCAAAAGTAGAGTCCACGAGACAACTGTCCAAGATAAATTCATTAAAATAATAGGACGCGTATAGTTAAAAATTATTTAATAAGATAAATTTTTTGCTACAACTTTTCTGTAAAATTTAAAATTTTAGCAACTGACCCTGCCGGTCCATTATTTCAAGACGTACTGCCGGAGGAGAGGTTGGATGAACGAGACGCTTTGTATGTAATTGTCATTCATTCAAATCAGTATGAATTTGGATACGTCGATTCTGTTGGAACTGTTGATTTCTTCATGAACGGAAATTACCCGTTTCAACTACAATGTCAAGGCTCAATTTTGCCGGTCGACACAAGTAGTAAGTTTCCCTATTCTACTCTACTGAAATTTAATTTGAAACTATCATTAAGCGTGTATAGCAAACTAACAGATTCAATATATCTTACGTTTAGTTGGATGCTCTCACAATTATGGGCCATCCTACTTTGTGCTATCGTTACTAAATTCAGCTATTCCCGCGCAGTGCTTTTCTGACTCCCGAAGTGGCAGTTGCAGTGTACCTGCAACATCATCATTTGGAATTTCCGTTCCAAGGGGGTAAGTAAATTAAAACTAAAGTCATTTTAGTGGAGGAAATCTCTGTTCTAGCAAAAATTACGCATTGCTACTTAAATTTTGTCTATCTTGCCAATTATACTTGTGTGATTGTAAAATGTGAAATTCTAAAACATTACCTACTTAGTCTTAAAACTTTATACTGTAAAATATTTTTTTTAATTGTGTCTTACCTAATTTTTTTTTTGTTCTTATTTGCAGCACAACTGGGCCCTACCTGGTTAGCTATGTGCTCCCGATTTGAAATGGCGAAGACGTGACCGATCTGACCTGTTCGAATGCCTAACTTTGGTGTTAATACTCTAGGTTTATACTATTACGTTCATTATTGGTTATACGTTTGAAAAAATTAATAAAAAAAAAGTTTTCTATTAACAATTACATTCCACCTTCAAAAATAATTAATGCTAATTCAAAAATTTTAAAACATACACCACAGAAAATGTTGAAATCACAATTTAACTCAGGACTTTCTATTAATAAAAGGGCATTTTATAATTATTTGTCAGTCAGATGCATATTGTATGATGGAAATTGTAATTCCAAGGTGATTGAAAATTGGTCAACAACTGAAAACAAATATTCTATAATGTTACGCTCATATTATTCATTTAATTTGTATTATATTAAATATGTCTTATTGAAATTATCGTCATATATCCTAATGAAATGACCGACTCTTTCCGCGCAAGGCAGTATAGTGCTCCAAAAAGCCATGCTGACGCAAGATTGAAATGGAGATTATTTCCAAGCACTCTAGTGGCAAGCTTTTTACTTTTTCCCTATCTGAACAGACATTATCTAGAATCCCTTAAATTAACATTACAAGAATCAACAGATGATTAATTAAATATTAATTAATTAGTTCAAAATAGATTCCCAATTAGTTAATTGTGATCAGCAATTAGTAATAATTAACTTTTGCAAATTGATTTTGAAATGAAAATGGGTGTTATTTATTAGGTAAGCTGAAATTAAGTATTTTCTTAAAATTCCTTAAATCGACTCCCAATTCGCTGATTGTGATTACATTTATTAGGAATTAAGTTTTGAAAATAGAGTTTAAAATACAATTGGGGAGTCGATGCTTAAATTTAAAAAAAAATGAATTTTCAGTTAGTTAATTTCGATTAATAATTAGTAATAATTTAAATTTGTATATTGAGATTTACGAAAAATTGGGGGGTTTAAGTGCGCTGAAACTACCTAAACCCTCTACAATTATATCTATAATCATCCCATTGACTCCAGGCGCTTTAACGGAGAGAGTTAAAAATTTTTTATAAGGTAAGCATTGGTTGGATTTACGCTCCTATACTATCCATCCGCATGTGCAGATTGTTCAGATAATGTACAGTCGACATATAGTATCACCGATAAGTGTTCTTTATCTCTTCCATACATTTGCTGAGCAGAGGAGCTTTTCGTCTTATGGCACTTTTTTAATTGGCGCGGATCAAAAATTTGATCTCAAGAAGCCAAAGGAAAGGAACTGACGTCCAAGGCAACTGTACCTCATGGCCACTAGTTTGAATGACCACTTGGTGGTGCGGCTACTATGTGATACGGCGATTTAAAGGTCACTTTCGTTGTTGAAAGAGGGATATCTTTGGGGTCGCATTTGCCCAGTGCCAATTCCGATTTCAACCATATTAAGCCAAATCATTAATCATTTAAAACCTAATGGTTTTCTAATTTGGTTTTTTTTTATAAAGTATTTGGTCAAAGTCAAACATCAAAAAATTCTGACGCGTTTATCTTAAAATTCGATCTATAGGGATTTCAGCTATACTAATCGTTGGATATTTGTCTTGCTTCTTATACACAACTTTAGACGTGAAGAGTGGCAGATGAGTTAGCCACTTTGCATTTACAACATTAATTAAATACAATACTTTATTAAAGGTGTGGCTTCCTAAACTTTTGCGTTGTATGCTTAGGTAAGAAATTGTGTTTGAGAAAAGAAACATTTAATTTTTTCAAATAACTAATTTTTTGACTATTTGGCTGGTGCTTGTTGTGGTGGAAGTTTACTTGTAAATTTAAATACCTGTTAAGATATTCCCGCGCTTTAGAAACTATGAAGGACTTAATGGTTCTAAAAAAGTCTTTGTTTTTAATTTATTTACTAGGACACTACCCCCTTTTTTCCGTTGCCGAAAAGTTTCCTAAATTTGTACGCATAATACAAAATGCATGGTACATTTTGTTAACAACAGTTGTTGTTTTTGGTTTCGTTCTTGCCTGTCGAGCGTATTCCCTTCAAATTAATCATATTTTTTCCACCAATTCTGAATTTCAGCTTAAAGCTGAAGCGATTCTACTATTTTCGACTATCATTTTAATGTACGGTTACAATGGAATATGGGTGTTTTCAATAAAATATTTCATCAAAGTTTACGAGGCGTTAGAGTACTACGATAAGAATTATGAAAATCCCAAATTTGCGTCCGCATCCAGTGCTTTGATAGGTTTAAATCAACTTATGATTATATCAATTTGGATGTTCGGGTTTATTGCTGATGTTGGCTGGGCGGATACATTTTACGAAATTTTGTCTACGCATGGGTTGAATAAACAATTTCTTGGAAGTCGGATAATCTGGCGCATTTTCCCATATATTTACAGTCGGCATTGTTTTACGATGTTTTCTCTAAGCCAGCTTTTGATGTTGGTCGTGTCAAAGATAATTTGTAACAGAATAAAAGATCTTTCGATGTTGAGTAGCCCTCAATTTTCGACTGTTTCTGAAGAAAATGATACAAATAGGGTTCGTACAAAGCTTTTCAACCAAATTGAGCAAACGGAAGCTGTATATGAACAATTGAAAATGCTTAGTAGAATATTTAAGCTGTTTTGTAAAGGTATTGGAGCGCTCATTCTTTGGTATATGGCTGTTGCATCTGCCATATTGTCAAACTTAATATTTCTACTCTCGAGCTACTTTGTGCAACACATTCAACTCTCGAACACACTTGTACTTGCAATGTTATCAATTACAGTGAGCATGGTTAGTCGTATGACGATTTTTGCAAACTGCGGCCAGATGCTACAAGACGCTGTAAGAAAGTAAATTTAGTATTGTACAAGTTTTTAAGCTTTGATGGCATAATTATTTCATTTTTTTTATTCTAGCATGATGACTTAAAACTCAGCATACTTGAGCAGAGAAAAAATAGTAAATGCAGCGATGGAGAAACTTTGAGTCACTTGAAAGCGTATTTAGTAAACACTGAGTTCAAAATCAGTGTTGGCGGTTACTTCTTCATGGGAAGGCCAGCTCTTACAACGGTAATCTAAAAAGAATAAAAATAATTTAAAGTCAAATTTTAAAGGGTTACTAGTTTACAATTAATTTTCTAATTACAGGTTCTGAGCACTGTGCTCACCTACACTATTATTCTAGTTCAATTCAACAACAATTCCGACTAATTATTCTAGACCGGTAATCGTTTCAATTCTGAATTGAAGATAATACACGAAAGACAGTTTTCATTTAAAAAGTAGAAGCACAGCTGTAGTGGAAAGGAACAAATTATTAGTTAACGCTGTAAATAGAATACCAAAATGGACAAATATGTATAAATCTAGAACATCAATTGCCTAATGCTTATAATTATCTCATTGGACGTCAATGTTGTGAGTGAGTAAAACTTGAAGAATCATAACGTGAGTGCACTATTCTTGAACAACATTATTAGATATTCTTATTGTGAAGCAAACTGGTGTCTGTCGATTATTTGTCAAAAGGCTGAATTAAAATTCCTTAACACGTTGAACAATGCTTGTCAAAGTAGGCACTCGTCGATATGTTTACTTTCTCTTACAATTTTTAATGTTATATTACGTGCATTTTTAATTTCTAACTTCGAATCGGTTTTTTTCTGTGTTGCTCAGAGGTAACACAGTTAAGGGCAAGATAGCGTTGTAGCCATTGTAAAGTTGTTACAATGTTATTTTATGAAAAATTCTGGATCGGGAAATCTGCTAAAGTTTTGGCAGTGGACTAAATATATAATTCTATCAAAACAAGCATCTCGAATTTTTAATTCTCGTTTCACCAATATTTCTTAATACCTTTAAGAAGAATTAGAAATACGGCATGTGCAAATGATGCGCAATAACACTGTGTTCGATTTTTGTTAGAAAATTTTTGGGTTAATTTTACGTGAAGTGCAGTAATAAAAAAAATTCTCAATTAGAAAAAGGGAATTGCTTGTGCTTATTGACGGGAAGCTTGCAAAGGATAAACAACTATTTATTAACCGTCGTTGTAGGAAGCCGCCATTAACGCCAGTCGCAGGCGGACCGTTTAAAAGTACTGATTAGTTAATTGACTTGTTGAAAGCAGCTAATTGTCTTGCTAATTAAAACATTTAATCTATGAATCAACTGACGCTCTATAAACTTTATAATTTGCTCTTTTGCCTGGAGGCGAGCTTCAACGCCCAAGCCAATCAGCGTTGCATATCAACTGAAGGTTATCAGAATATTGCTTCAAGGCTAGAGTGAACCTTGACTTAATGTCTACAAGTTGGAACATCTATAAAGATGTTAATTTACGTTTCGATGAAGAAGCGACGATGCTGAAATGGTCTTGCACAAGGATGATTGTCTATTAAGTTAATTAATTGTTAATTAGTATAATTAGAAGTTAACTAAATTATTTAAGTTAATTAATTACTGTAATCAAGAAAACATGAATTCAAAGAGAATGAACCAGAGCAGAACAAACGAAAGTTTTTAAATAATAGAATTCTAAAGAAATTTGAATATGCCGCGCAGCGCCGAAACACAATTTCGCCAAAATCAAAGTTGAGGTTTTCGTTTAATGTTTGTTACAAGCAAAACCGATCCCTTTCTGACTTTCGGACTGCAGGTGCATTTATAAAATCGTAGACAAGACGTGGAAGGTGGAGTAAGGGCGCATTGGAAAAGGGAGCCCTTAAGCTCTAAGTACTTGGGATTAAATTGATGATTAGTTCTCCCTGGACTATGCAAAAGCTACCAAAAAAACAAAAAATGTTGTAAATTTACATTTTTCTCATCAGTGTCTCGGAGTTAGCTCCGAATTACATTTCTTTTCAAGAAATGGTAGCAGAGGGGATGACGGATCCAGTGATACCTCACTTGACCTTCTAGGTCCTTCCTACGCCTGCCAAAATGCACCAGCGTTCGACCTATTTAAGGCCAATCTAGACCACCCATCATTTTAATGGCTGTCATAGCGACCACCCTTTAAGAAAATTTCTAAAATTGTTAAAACAAGTTGAGTTTTTCCTATAATTTGAGTGTTTAATTAACAAAAAACAACATTAACAATTAAAAATTAATTAAATCGATCTCACCACAAAATTTAATCAAAACATAAATCATATCCCGAAGTTTTGAGTCTAATGCTATGACAGTGGATTAGTTCAATTCCACCTTCAATACAAGCAGGGTAAGTTGTACTCAGGCATTAGACCACTAGTTATGTAATGATTGTATTAAAACGACTCTAGATTAACGTTATTGCTTAACAGCAGATGAGTAAGCTGGGTTTCAAAGAATTGTGGGAGCGTAGAATTTGTTTGATAGAATTTTTCTTTGTACGAGTCGTAATTGAGAGCATAATAGTGAGGAATAAAACTTGACTTAGCAGCAGATACTTGTCTGAGAGAAAAAAAAATCTGCATTTATTAAAACAACTAGAAATCTCCAAGATTTTTTTTCGGTTTTGTGTTAGTCATCGAAATAGAGAAGGAGGAGGTGTGACGTGTGTGATCCAGCTTCGAAATTTGCTCTTTTGGAACATACCGGCAAACATGAGAAAATAGCAAAAGTAAACTTTAAGGGAAGTGTGCACAATTTATACGCCCTCAAACGTAAATAATGCCTTCCCCCCAAGACGTTGAAGTTGTTTTGCAAGATCGTAGGAGCGTCTAATCAATATGCTCATCAAACACTTTTTTTTGGAGTTTTTCAAGTACAAAATTATGTAAAGTCAATCTTGAAACTACATTTTCATTACTTTAGTGGCATTTTAAACCAAGTGTGTCAACTCGTTCAAAAGTAATGTTTTATTCTAGTCTAAGTAAACATCTAAAAATTTTGAGTATGCATGATGGTTGAACACACTTTTGAACAATTGATGGTACATTTCTCTTGCTTATAAATAAAAATCGTCTTTTGAGTAAATAATTTCTGTGAGCTGTGTCAGTTACCGGAATATCTTCTGTAATCAGTATATCAATATAGCCTTATCGAAGTGATACAATATTTTCAAGATAACAAAAGAAAAATTTAATCTATTGTCAAAAATCAAACATGAACGACGTCAATATCATTGAGATTTGTTTCCGCATCCATCGCTTTATGGGCCAATATCCGTTCTCAGTTATGCAAAGAAATACGTGGGAATCATGGAACACATTATTCGGTATCATATGGTGTTGTACAGTAATCGGATATCAGTTAGTGTGTCAAATTTTGGGTTCCGACTTCCACTATCACCAGTTATATGCATCTTTTACTTCTGAATCGGATTTTAAGGAAAAAGCTTTGTCATGCTTGAATGCTCTTTCATTGTTTTTCACCTACATATACCACTATATTTGGATATTTTGTGTCCCCAAGCTTGTCAAAGCGTTTAAAATTCTAAAAAAATTTGACAAAAAATTTCTATCTGAGTACAATTTCAACATAAAAAATTTAGTTTTGGGCTGGAATCAAATACTTTTACTACTCAGTTGGATTATAACATGGGGCTTTGATCTAGTAATGGCAGATTGGTTCTACACTGAAGCTATCATCGGTTGGAGTACACTGAATTTGCCAATTCTTTCAATATTGCGCGAAAACCATTTTTTCTTTAAAACAGTCATAATACTCCATTGCTTTTATATGTCATTTATGATTTTTGAAAGTCACATGACGATTTTTATATTTACGACTGCAATTTGTAATCGGCTTGAAAGTATCCAGATTAGTTTGTCAAGTTTGAATGCGTTTGAGACAGCAAAACAACAATCGCCTGTTTTTGTCAAAAACTTTGACAAGGTCAAAACTTGGAATAGGCTACCGCCAATAGTCGAGAGTGGTCAAACTTTCCAAGCTCTGAAAAGTATTGAAGACATTTTTACGTCTTTTTCTGTTGCTATTGCATTGCCACTGCTTGCTTACTTTACATTGTCTGCGACTCTACTCTCCAATTTGACATTCCTGCTTTCTCGCCAAATGTTTATGAAGGACGTTATGTCGCCGCATCTGCAAATTTGTCTCTTTAGGCTCTGCGTCAACCTCGTCTGCAGAATGTGTATATTGACGAACTGTGGGTGTCACCTGCATTCAGCGGTAAGTCTCATCAAACCCGAAATTTAGAACCTAGCATTTGCAGAACACCGTGTAGAGCGTTTTAAACATAGAACAGACAAGGTTAGGTAACAGGCAAGGACAAGGCAGTTTACGAAATTGAGCAAATCGACTTCCACTGTGGCGTCAATGCTTTGGGGTGTAGGCGACAATTTTTTTTTACATTTTCAGGAAAACTGGAAACTTTTAATATTGGCCTCCAAAAAACTTTGGAAAACCATTACACATTTTTAAAGCATTGATAGTTTTTGTCACAATCAAGAAGTGATTCTATTTGAGTTTAATCAATATAGAAAAGAACTTAAGACTATCTTTTGAAACTTGTGTTTTTCTTATTTGGATTGTGTGAATAGATGTCTTCACTAAGGAAAAGCATACTTTCCTTGGAATTGGATGTAGATTCTACTTATTTTGGAAAAGTATTGACAATAAAGCACTATGCTGCAAATATGAAATTTGAAATTGCTCCCTACGGATACTTCAAACTAAATAGGTCCAATCTTACAACCGTAAGCTATTTATTGTTCAAAATAACAAAGCGTTTATTCTTCCTAATCTTGGTTCATGTTTCAGATTCTCGGAACTATTATTACCTATACGGTAATTCTTATGCAATTCAACACGGATTAGAAAATGACTAATTGTGGGAAAAATAGCGTATCACAAACACATTGCAAACCACACAGTTTATATACTGCAAAACTTAGATGTCTATACTTCCTGCTTCACAAAAATTTTTTTTGCATAATTATATTAAAACCTGCTTGTATATGTTAAATATACACTTAACAAAATACATTTATATCGACTCTCAAACTTCGACGAATTGAACAATTAAAACCACAATTCTATCCTAGGATTTTATTTCTGTAGGAATAGTGAATTTTCACATTTGCAAGATGTTATACATAACAGAGGGGGCATAAAGTTTTGACGGTAATACGGTAATACGCACGTGCAATTCTCAAAGGCTTTATGAATTCACTCGCAATTTAGACGTCGAGGAGTAAGGACCTCATCAGAGAACTTCCCATACAAATAACAATTTGTACAATTCTTAAAGCACTGCTTTTAACGACTAGTATTTGAACCTGGAAGTCTACGTCCGACGTTAATAGATTAACCAAACAATTTTAGCCGGTGTAAATTTTTCGGTGGAATATGGTAAACCCAGCTTATTGGAATAACCAGAGGCAAAACAGTACTATCAACTAGCGTCAGAAGGATATTTAGACAAAATTATTAAAGTTAACGATGTAAAAATCGCTGATCTGAAACACCTTCCCTATTTGTTTTATGCAATCATTCAAAATTTTTACTATGATGTAATTTCGTAATTAAAAGATCATCCCCAGGAGGAGGCCTCTTGTGGTGTATGTAAAGCTTTTATTTCAGAGCAGGAACGTGTGTGTCCAATCACAAGAAAAACAAAGGTTTATATACTAGTCAATGAGAAAGCGTTTGCTAATTTCCTAACGGGAAAGTGTGGGTCATTTTGCTAGAAAGTAAGGAGAACATCCTGTTTCATTAAGAGGAAATAAAACCTGTTTTTTTTTATTTTTTTTATTTTTTTTATTTGGGTTGTGGCTCCCTTCTGGCACGAAGCCAATGGAGCCCTTGAATAAAGAATTTCTATTACGCTTTACAAAGTAATGTAATTGGAGTTTGATTTGACTTATGTTTAACTACATTGAATTTCTGACATAATTAGGTCAAAGCAATTAAAAATAATGAGTCCATAAAAGGAGTTGAGCACATGATGCTTAAGAATTAGAACAAAACAATTAAAACTATGTAGTTAGCAATATAGCTGCGCTGAGCAAAATCCCTTCAAGTGATGAGTTATCTAAGAAGATTGAATTTCCGCTACGACTCCGTCTTCACCAATGGTGTAAACTTTGCTAGTGCCATTTTTCGTAATTTTCAGAAATCCACGCCTGATGATGAACCTTTTGCTTGAGTCCTCTTCCTTAGCCAATTTTGCAAAGTCCCGTAGCTTTTTTTCACGATTTCTTTCCAAAAGCGTCAATTCCCCGTTAAATAAAACCTGTTTTGATTAGGTTAATTAGAATTCATGAAATGTATGTCCATACATTACACCTCTCAGGCCATCACAATCCAATTTTAATTGAATTTATACTAGTCAATGAGAAAGCGTTTGCTAATTTCCTAACGGGAAAGTGTGGGTCATTTTGCTAGAAAGTAAGGAGAACATCCTGTTTCATTAAGAGGAAATAAAACCTGTTTTGATTAGGTTAATTAGAATTCATGAAATGTATGTCCATACATTACACCTCTCAGGCCATCACAATCCAATTTTAATTGAATTTTAACATGTTATTTTGTACCATAGTGAAGTTTGACCTTGAGGAGGCCATTCTAAGGTCAACTAGTCACTTGGAGGTCAAGAACACATTTCGGGGTGTGAAGAGAGCCTCTGGGGTTATCTAGTCCTTATTAACGTTTTTGGTAAATGCAGAAATATTGTTTGACCTTCAAGCCGAGAATCAGGTATGTTTTGTCTCTTCTGCTAGCTCAACAGCATGGCCGCTTATCGTCTTTTGGAAAACTTTGTTTTTGGGTTGATCAAAACCAGTAACGTCGACGATTTTATTTCTCCATGGGGAAACTGGGTCTCGATCCCCGGATGCCAGTGAAGAAGCATTGAAAGCTTAACCAATGTTTTTGTTGTATTGCCCAAACTTAAAAAGAAGTGTTATACTTTCAATTCAATCAATTTCGCAACTTTTTTTTAATTTTGTGCTTGCAGTTGGTTTTTAAAATTACAACGAAGCTTAACACATAACTTCAATAGTTACGATTTTGAAACTTTCTCCACAGTAATTGTCTTTATTTTTATTTACGTGTGTCTGTGATCATAAATTGCACTTCCAAACTACAACCGCTTTCCAAAACTACGCATTGAATCAATTAGGATTTAGTGATTAAACTATAATTCTCGTGTCACTGGAGCAGCGATCTTCTTTGATAGCCGTACTTCATTATGTAAGTGTTCAGTAATGTGACTCTTACACGAACCCATTTTTTGTGAGAGAGACTTATTTGCGTGCACGCTTATGTGTTGAAACCGGAATAGCCATACGCATTAGCTCACTCTTCAGGAAATCCACAGAAACAGTAAGCCCTTCTTTCTCTACAAATAAGAGTCAGACAAAAGGTTACCTCTGCTCAGCGTTTCACATGGCATTCTCCTTGTTTTTTTTTCATTTTATTGTAAATTAAATTGTAGAAACAAATTGCAAATTATCAAAAATATCTGTTATCCTAGTACAGTTTTTTCTAGTTAGGTTATATTAACTGACAAAATTGTATAATTGAATGCAACCTAGTTTGTTATACTACTAATTTGATTATCATGATTGAAGTTACCAATGAAACTTATTATTGAAGTTGTATTATCAAAATAACTATCAGGCTGAATTGTATTGATTTTTGTAGGAAAGAAATCATCCACCCTTTCCCTATTAATAAGTATTTCAAAATTCAAATTAGTCGGCACTAAATGATTGCTGTTTGAATGTAAGTTATTGTAAGGTAAGTAAGACCCCATTAGGTAATTGGGTCTATTGAATTCTGACGGAAGTTGGTAATTCAATTTACCTTCACTTAATTTATTACCTTCTGTGCTACAATTGCGTATAATAGCAACTTACACAACATATATTGCTTTCCTGTCTCAAATCGGTTTACAGAGTGTAAAATAACTCAAGCTTGAATTCTCATGGCAGATTTAGTGTTAATGAAATTTCTACTTTTGCTATGTCAGGCTTTAGGCCAATATCCATTTGCAATAGTCGATTGGTCTTGGCCGAAATGTGGTTGCATAATTCAAAAACTACTGTTTGGTTTTACAACTGTATCCCTCTCTGTAGCCGGAATCATCCGAGGACAGGCCTACTGGCAACAAATAGAACAAGTATTAGTCCCTGGATTTGACTTTGCCAAAAGAGCAGAGGCAATATTGCACTTTTCATTATTTCTTTTTACAAATTTTTACTACATCATTTGGTTGTTTGCATTGCCAAAATTGGTGAAATGTTTTAAGCAATTGGAATATTACGACAATGTGAACAATTTGAGAAAGCAAGTAGGACTAAAATTTTTGAGTGCTCTAATTGGATTGGATCAAAGTCTAATTCTACTTAGTTGGATTGTTAGTTGGGATGTAACTTTTTCTTATTCAGGAAAGTTCCTGAAGGATGTTTTGAACAAGCAGTACTTAGCAGTTCCTTTCTTTTCATTTCAAATTGACCCAGTGTTTTTGAGTATCTTTCTAAATTTGTACACCACATACTTTTTTTTGACGGGAGCAATTAGCCAATTGTTTATAGTAGTGACGGCTCATGTTGTATCAAAGCGATTAGACAAAATTGCGGAGCAAGTAAAATTTACCACTTTGAGCAAACACACTACTGCGAAGGTATTTCCAAAAGATGTCGAAAATAACAAGACAATGAATGACTACAATTTCGAGTCTAGTTTTCTCCAGTTAAAAGCACTTGGTAGAATCTTTTTGTTATTTTCTGCTGGAATAGAAAAACTTGCGTTGTTTTACATGGCAATTGGAACGGCAATACTGTCCAATTTGATGTTTCTATTGTCGAGGAAATTTGCCAACCAAATTGAGCTTTCAAATCCACGTATGATGTGTATCATCACAGCAATATTTATTTCTCGCATGGTTAACCTTGCAGATAGTGGACATATCATACAGGAAGCCGTAAGCCGTTTAGTCAATTTTTAATTGCTATTTCAATGTATGCAATAGAAAAAACTGAATAATATTTTATTTTATTTTGTTTCTTTCTTCTAGTTTAAAAATTTAAAACTTAACGTAATGGAGCTGTCGGCTGAACGTAAACAAAAACGCAAAATTTATCGAGATCTAAAGGAGTACTTTCATTGTATTGATCTGCAAATTTCTCTTTGTGGCTTCTTCAACCTTGGTCGGCATACTTTGCTTACGGTAAAATCTTGTAAAAAGCATTAATTTACTTCGTAAAAAGCTCAGTACTACCCTAATTTTTCAATTTTTATTTAGATACTGGGGACAGTTGTCACATACACAGTAATACTTGTCCAATTCAACACTAGCTAAGCACACCTTCATGCAATCATGTTGTAATGGTTAATACAAAAGTACATTATTACCGACGCACAATAATGCAAATACAAAATTTAGATTTAACCAAGTTTAAACCCACAGTTTCTTTGCACATATTTATCAAAAATATACACATATTTTTTATCGCTATAAAATTAAGTAATTCCAAATGTAAGTAAAAAAGTGTCGTAAATTTTCTTTTTAGTTTCATTAATCAGAATAATATTTTACCATATTTAGTAAGCTCAATCTTATATGTAAGATATTTATTATTAGAGTTGCTACAATTTATACGCTCTTAATTTCAGTAAATGTTATTCTACAAGAAGTATTGTAGAAGCGTCAAACTAATACGCTAATCACATTGTACTACTGGTTTATAAAATAAATTCTCAACTCAAACCTAAGCCAGAATTTTCATTCTATTAGTGGCATTTGCTACCAAAAAATTCACCTCGTTGAAAAGCAAAATCCTTTTAACCTTTACTACAACCAAACTAAACTAAATATCTTGAATAAGCAGTATAGTTGAACACATTTTCAAACATAAGTATAAAAAAAATCTCGTATTCCTTGTC
This sequence comes from Bilobella aurantiaca, assembly GCA_021029175.1. Taxonomy (NCBI): domain Eukaryota; kingdom Metazoa; phylum Arthropoda; class Collembola; order Poduromorpha; family Neanuridae; genus Bilobella; species Bilobella aurantiaca. The sequence continues at coordinate 14,580 of VYYI01002252.1, forward strand.
ATCGCTGACGACGCAAAAGTTTATTTTGGAAGTATTTACAATGAAGTTATACGCAGCAAATATGGAATTTCAAAATACTCATTACGGATACTTCAAACGAAAACCGGAAGCTATTTGTACTAATTATTAAAACTTAAATGTGTTGGAGCGTGTTTTCTCACAAATTGTTGCTAGTTTCAGATCCTCGGCAGGATAATTACCTATATGGCAATTCTTATGCAATTTAAGCCGGGTAGACAATGTGCAAAAAATGACTAGTTGATAGAAAAAGTCATTTACAGTAATAAATTTTAATTCATAAATTGATCCTGAATGCTGAGCATTAGACATTGAAAACCATACAATTCATATAGCACAAAACCTTTCTGCACTGATCTCTGTCACCTTCCCGTCCTTGCCAAAATAACAACTAAAGCAATAGAATTCAGCAGAAGTGTGGGAGAGAAAACGAAGCCGTTATTTTGCATAGTAAAAAATGCATCCCAAATTTTAACGTTTAAACCATGTTAGATGGGGTGTATGGTAAGGCAACAAAGTTTAACACAAAGCAATTTCTAAGCAAAAGAAATACAAATTTTGATAGAAAAACTAATCGAATTTTAGGTGGCTAACTAAACGGTGGCGTAATTTGAACAATAATTACACTACAAAAGGGATGTTGATATTTACAAATTTTTCTAACTAAAATTTGAGCTCCAATTAAGTCATGCTTCAACTCTAACCTAAACACGTGAACTAATCTGTTTCTCTAACATGGGCATAAACATGTAACTACTACATTAATTAACTCTATGATTTCCTAACCGTAACAATATGTAATAATAAAAAATAATTTTATGTCATGTAGTTATAGTCATACCCCAAACAGATCCATCATCTTTCAAGTACTACAGTGGGATCATTATTGATTGCGCTAAAATCAGCGCCACCTTGGGTGTGTTCGGCAAATCTTTCTCATTTTGCATT
>VYYI01002253.1:0-15540 GCA_021029175.1 Bilobella aurantiaca
CCTTGACCCTAAAATGACCCCTTGACCTCAAAATGACTTTTCAAGGTCAAACTCTATTTTTTTATGAAACAAAAAGTAATGATGATCCTGATGACCTAGAACGTCTTGTACAATTGAAACTGGCCTACTTCCGCTACTGGTTGACCGTTTTACCACGGTTTATTACAGAATGAAGTTGCGTTCACATTTGAGAAACCAATCACGAGTGACACTCCAATGTATGTTGGCGTGAATCAAGACGACGGGTTTGTAGTCAATTTTTCTAATTTACTAAACAAAATTAACGTTTTTCGTATTGATAGCTTTGTAAGTATTTATTGCAAAATTTTCCTTTTACCTATTTCTACTTTCCGTCACACTCATAATTAAGTAGAAATTAAACTACGAAATATCCAACATACTTTACACAGTAAAGCAGACTAAAACTTTCATTTCAAGCTATTACTACTCTGTACAGAATTGCTAAAATTGTTCGGAAGGAGACATGGGGCGAAACATTTATTACTGGACAACTTTCTCAAATTTACTCGGAACTCCTCACAAAGGTGGATAAACCTATAACTGTCAACGGCTGCCATGCCCTGAAGAAAACCCTTAAAGCTGTCAAACAGCCAGATGTCGATGGAGTTGTTATCAACTATTCATGATTCGTGGTTTATCTTTGTCTAGTATTGGTTGCACTAAGCAAGTACTAAAATACAATAAACAGAAATAAACAATATGTAACAAGTATAAACAATGCTCACTTCTACTTTTTGAAACTACTACTCACTTCATGATGTTTTGTAAAAAAAAACATTGATCCCTATATATTAAAATCAGAAGACGTGCGTGAGAAGAGGCCATGATTGTATAGCTATTCCTTATAAGAGTTATAAACCCAACTTATTCATGTCTAATTTATTGTAAAACGGCACGTTCCAACCAAGAACTCATTTTAACTAATCTCAAGAAATTATTTCTTGGGGTATCATTCGGCAACATACCTCTTGATATCAATTTTTAGGTCCATTTCGAATAGTAAATTTAAACATTTATTACTGTAGCCCATTCCGCAAAATTCCTTACTAAATATAAAATATATCATTAAAATTGATAAATATAAATATTAAATTAGGTACTTTACAAATAAAGACGGAAGAGTTTTAGATGATCAAACAATAAAACAATTGTATTTCAACGCCACTAGAATTGAACGAGCATCCCTTTAGTTTACAATATTTTTTTATGCTATAGCATATAGCAGTTTTGAAATTCACAAAAATACTAGTTACGACAAAACAAACAAGCCGTTCTACAGAAGGTCATAGTAAATAAAATAAAATTTTCCTCGTCCGTAACGTTTTTTTTGTCTATTTACATACCATTATAAACTTTAGTGTTTTAGTAGGTAGTATAATAAAATACAGTTCGTTGCAAATCGTCGTCTGGCGCTTTTACACCGAATACTTTTTTCTGAATTTTCCGATAATTTAACGCCGGCGCCATTAATTTTAGACTAATATTTCATATTTTATCCAACAAGTTTCTTTTTTAAGTGGGAAGCGACTAGTCTAAGTTCTGGTCCTAGGATGTAAGGCCTGTGTCTGCACATTTCTATTTAACAGTAAGTTTTTTTAGTTTTTTAGAAGACGCCTAAAAATAGTTAACTATTGCAATCTTGCTATCAAGTAACCTATCGCCAATAGCTTTGAAGTAGAAGCTAGCAGAAATTTGCAGCGAACAATATTTTGACATTTCTAATTTCTAAACACTGCTATGAATGGAGACCAGAATTAATCTAGATTTTCAACAAAAACAAATGTTCAAAACAAGCATTGATAAATTATTTTTTTGTTTTTCCTATTTAACATTTGTTGAAAACAATCCAAGTGTTTGCAGAATTTTAATTGAGAAATAAATCTCAATTCACATTCAAGATTTTACTTTTTATTTACCAGTCGCTGCAATTGGTCAGGCCGATTTCGAGCTAAATTGGAGTCAGACAGATGGAGGGAAACATGAAGTTATTTGAGTTATTTAATGAAAGAAGCTTACGTTTAATTTACGTGGCTTGTTCTACTTTATTTCGGTAATAAAAATGAAATTTATCACAGTAATTGCAAACTGTAGTTTGAAGTACTTTGAACTAACTTAAAATTTGTAACTCAAGCAAAAGTTATAAAAGGTGAAATATAGAGAGTAGGTTGTAGTAAACAGGTCAAAAATTACATACGTGAAGTGACATGAGCAAATTCAAACTTCAATAAAAAATGTTCCAGTAAGTTCTCATAGAATTTTATTTAGAAATACCAATCTTTAAGTTTGGATTTACAGAAGGAACTAAAAACTTGTGCTTCTATATCTTTGCGTTGCACTTAAATTTTTATCGAATGGTGTTGTTATAAAAAAAATATTGAAGAAATAGATTTTGGACCATAGAGACTTTATTTTAAAAATACACAGCCTCTAAAGAAAGAGGCTTAAGGCAGATATTATTCTTTTAAAATAGAAGGAGAATAGTTTAGTTTTGACTATGGCAAAATCAATTGCTAGGTTTTCTTTATGTGTCTTTCTTGAATTCTTTTCCCAGACACTTATTCCTTCCTAACTCTCCTAATTTTAAGTGATCTAAAAAGGTTCTAGAACGTTAACTATTTGATCTTTATAGAAGGAAGGGCTATAAAAAAAATTTCATTGTAAAAGATAAATCTAAATGTAAATCTCCATTTACGTTTGAGATTTTGCATTAGTTTTTGCAAACTAATTTTCAGACTTAAGTTTTGCAAATTCTATTTTTATGCAAGGTAGCCGCCGCAGCTTAGTGGTTAGTGCATTGCACTGTCCACACTGCACTCGTGGGTTCGAATCCCACGGCCATCTCCGTCCTCATGTGTGTGGTTTTCCCACTGAGTTTTTCCACACACTTCGCCCGAAATGGCGTGAGGATATCTTGCTCGGGGCTCCCCCAGCCCCTTGTGGGTGGCTAGAGCGCCATCGAGCCCCAGAGTTTAACGCCTGCAAGGGGTTGTAGCAAATTATGGGAAAAAATTATGTAAACTTTACGTTGAGTTTTAAATTTATGCTATTATTTTATGCAGTTTAGAGTAAGTGTAATGTTTCAAACTTGATGCCAACATTATTAAAATGATCCACCAAGGCTTCATGAAGCAAGATGTCATAAAATATTCGAACATTTTCCACCGTGAAACCCTAAGACCAAATTCCACAAGATTTCAAAAAATTGTACATTCAAAAAGGTTTTGAAATGATAAGTATTGCAAATTCTCGCTACGTTAAAAAAAATATGAATTTAAAAAACTTGACTTTTTTTTTCTTTTCGTTGAATAATTCAAAAATTAAATTTGGCGTCTATCGTATTACCGTAATATAGTCGGCTGAGTTGGGCTTCTAGTTTAAGAGCTTCTGTTTCTATCGTATAGTTTGTGGGATAGCAAAGCAATAGCGTCTTGGTTGAGCCTCTCTTGGTATAAGAGGCACCATGGTCTAGTGGTAAACACTAGCAACCTTACCTTTTGCTTTGCTCGGGATCGAATCCCGGTCCACACCTTTTTTTTCCGACAACCCCACAATTTACATTGCCTAAATTGAAATGATTAAATGTTTTGATTAAAAATTTATCTTGTTTTGTTTAAATATTTGTTAAAATAAAAGATGCAAACGCACAAAAAGAAGTAGCGTATTTTACTATTACAGGAAAAGTCTAATAAATCATTGTTTAGAACTGTATCTAAAACTAGCAGAGAAACCTGACTATTTCTAAACATCCTTAAAGCAAATTTTTAGAACTAATAATTACAATTAAGTCGTTCGAGTTTGGTCTAGTGGTTAGAGAGTTTGTGTCTCTGCACTAGCCGGCATGAGAACAGGGGGTTCAAATCTCCCGATCAGCCGCCAAAATGTCTACGCTATTGCTTTTCCCCTAATAGGAATTGCCTCTGACCTTGTGAATGCCCGTATCTCCGTGAGTAGGCATACACAGACAGAAAATATGGAAATACGTTGAAAGGTCAGCAGGTCAAGTGGTCACCTTGGCTGACACCACCGTGACATCCCTTGATAGTGAAGTGCGTCAAATCGCGTTTCTTTCCCCTCAAAGGCTCCAAACCGAGGTTTGGTACATCATCAGAATGACAATCCCTACGGTTAGAGACACGTTTTTAAGAATTTGATGTTTGAAAATTTTAATTTAAAATTAACACTTTTCTAAAAATTGTCGATCACTAGATGTTTATTTTTCCAAAAATATTGAAAAAAAAACTGAAATAGGGAAATATTTCGGTTCATAAATATGTGTCAAATCAAAAGACGGTTTGGCAACGTTTTACAATTTTGCAAAAAATGCAATGTTCTAATTTTGTTGTTGCGTTTATGCAAAGTTGAGGTTGGTTGACACAAGTTTAACGGAAGTAAATAATTGATTAGATAAGTTTGAATTATTTGCTTTTTTTAAAATTTTGTTTAAATTATTTTATATTGTTTATAAACAGGGCTACTACGTTCCTGTCTGGCGCTTTACACCGGATGGAGATGACGGCAAGGTAAAGATGCTCTACATTGCTGGACTGAAAAATCACGCGGCCATGGAATATGATGAAGCTTTGCCAATGGGGTACCCATGCCTCACTGGACTCATTCCAACCATTAGATTCCAATTAGACGCCATTTAAACAATCAAACAAAAACAACTCTAATCAGTGTTAAAAAAAATTATCTATCTATTATATTTCAAATTTTGATCAAATTTCACTGGGAGTTTCTTGTGGCTGTTTGTTGAGCAAATCAAGTTGAGTGTATTTTTCAATAAAGTGGGGGTTTAAATTCTTTAAGCTGATTTTAAACGATGTATTTTTCTTTACTAAAAATGAATTTTTATGTACTGCACAAAGAGAACAGATTTCTTCTAGCAAATGTGTTTTATTATTTGCGCGACTTTTTTCTAATCATACTTTCATCAATCGATTTGTTTTAAAAAGCTAGATTTTTGTCTCAAAATTGTAGTCCAATTTGGGTTGAAGTTAATTACAGAGCCCACTATTATCTCCTGTTCGAAAATTAGGCGCTTTGCTATAGAATGGCATGGAATACAAAAACAGAAGGCATGTAACATGGATGAAATACAAAAAAGACATCATTGATTAAATTCAAGGTTTAGCGATGTTGCCAACAATTTCTTCGCAAGTTTCATCTGTTTTGTGCAGGTTAAATATTAATGCCACGGTTGAAAAACCTGAGGGGTAATATCATAATTGTTTTACAATGTTGCAACATTTTCCAAAGAAGTACTAATGTATAATCGAAGCCAAATGTGGAATACTTATACATCTATACATAATAAATATATATAAAATAAATAATACTTGTCATAAATCACAAGCATAATGGCCTGCTATGAATTGGTAGGTACTAACATTTAGGCAGGTTGTCCAGGTAACATAAACCCCAATTTCACCTGACGTGCATATGGACAAACTTTTTTAGTAACACAGCGAAATCCTCTACAACAGTTGCCTATTTTTTGTCTGTACTTTTCGATTAGACAATCGGAAGCCTGGTCGTGCGTGCGTAGTAATTGCACAATCCTGCAATGGCATTCCAAAAATACAATTTCATTTCAAAGCAAAAGTATGTCCGCGTAGATTGGCATCAAAGTAGTTAGAAGAATCCGAAAAACGCTCAAACCGTCTTCAACATTTTTTCTAGGAAATTTTCAAAGTCCGAAAGAAATTTTTACGTGTAAATGCCTAAACTCGATGGAAATTGTGAGGGCAAAAAATTTATGAAATAGACTAGCCAAGCCCATAAAAATTACATTTTTTTCGGGGGTCATTGAGGGGTAGGTTGTTGAAATAAAGGAGAAAAATGAGACACTCCTGAGACAAGCGGGGGTTTTATTTACTTTTTAGAAGCATTGCGTTAAATCAAAATTGGGTTTAAGCTTGATAAGTTTTACACAGGTTTTATTTTGGTGTACAGCTTACCCAATAATTTGTGTATGATATTTTAAGCTTTAGTTTAACTTTCTACAGCTTTATTAAGGGTTAGCTTGGAAACTGGGCCCTGGCAAGCTCAACCTAAAAGTTACACTTGTGTGTGATTTGACTTCTATTTTGCAGCAGTTTGCACTTTTTGCAGTTCAAACAGTTCCTACAAGTGTTTTACCTTCTAGTTTCAACTGCCGCAATCTCCGGGTTGCAAAATTTACATAGTCGTCATGAATGCATTAACTATTAAAATTCAGAATTTAACAAAAGGTTTTAAATGTGTAGATTATTTTTGGTACGCCAACGCAGATGTGAAGTCAAAATAATTTTTGATGCTCATCATGTCAAATTAATATTACATTAAAATTTGTTGGTATTTAAATTTCTAAAGAAGGATCCAGAATTTCCACTATAAAACATTTTTGATGATTTGCTTCAATTGCATTAGAGATCTTTCCAATCTTGGTGGAAGTGTACTTGATACTGATTTGAAATGTGTGCCTTAATTTTTGCAGCTATAGCGTTGATTCCTGCTTGCATGTGCACCTTCTCGGGTTCGGCTGTAAGCTAATTACAAAATATTTGCATACTTTCATCTATAGTTAATTATGGGTTGCAGTAAAACATTTTTTTTTCTAAACATGACTCCAGATCACTGTTGACGTGGACGACGTGTCCTACGTTGTTTGTGACATTGTTTATACTGATGGCAGCTTTACTTGGATTGCGTGAGTATATAATCAACTAAACTTGTACCTTATACAGTGAGGACCATGAAAAAGTATACACCTAATCGTAAACAAATTATTTTTTCTAAATTATGGAGGGAGTTTGTAGCCGAATTTGTAGACATTTAGATTCATGCTAATTTTTGTTTGCAAATTTCTCAAATTATGATTTTAAATGACGGATAGGATAATCGTCGGTCAATTTTTTGGTGAAACCCCATCTTGTACAAATGCAATGCCTCTAACTTACACGGGACATTTTTCCAGAAATGTTATGCTCCTAACCCAAAAATTGCTCATTTTCATGCAATAACAGTTTTTTTTTCAAAACCTATATCCCAACGAGAATTTGATGCTGAATCCGTTTCTGTCATCCCTTCGAAGTTACGACTTCCAGGCGAAAGTTATGCCTCGTCCATTGTCACACACAATTGTCATAGAAACGTTGGATTTACTCCTATACGGTCTCACACGCTCTTTGACCTCAAGACTCCTCCCCATATACCCCAAATTAATACTGGGGAAAGATGGCTAGGAAATTATTAGGAACCCATGTCGCCCCCGCCCCCTCGAAAACTACTTGGGGTGTAGAGGGTGGGGTCACCATAGCAACCTCCTACATCCCCCTCATTTCAATAGATCATGTTACTGAAATAGGAGGGGCCGTTTTTAAGTTTTTTAATGAAGTCCAAGGCCCCATCCACAATTGTGCGTATTGTTGCAGTTGAGGTTGGGCTTTGTTTGAATCTTCAAATGAATCCGACGATTGCGAGAGAATGACCCCGAACACTGATTTCTTCATGTTCAGTTTTAGTGTATTGAGCCATAGTTAACTATGCTTTTAAACTTTTAAATAAAGATCCTAAACTTAGGAGCCAAGAAATTCGCTTCCATTCATCGCGCAAATGCCGTTGTTTTATTTTTAGTTCTAAAATATTATTCGTAATTAACACTCCATAATCAAGACACAATAGCCAATATTTCTAGGGAAACTAATCGGTATGTATACTTTTTCGGTTGCTCACTGCAGAATTCAATGTAAAGTGAAGTTCCGTTTGGTTTATATAGTAATGTTAGTATATTTATTAGCACACAATTTGTTACAGTAATGTTACATCATTAGTCCCATAATTAGTACACTATTGGTTTGTTAATAGTACAAGAATAGTATATTCTTGGTACGAGAAAAATGTGCGATATACATTTCAGCAACCACTAATATCCTAATATCTAAGACTTATATCTAACAATGAACCATTACACCAAGGAACACGCGGATCTTTACCAGCCTTTTTTATATGTCACGCATACATGGGCAACGGCTAAGATCAACGCATGCGAGAGTGATGATTAATTGAAGATGGAGGAAGTATTACCTTGGAAATGCACTCATCAACTTTTGCATAGATCCGACCCTGTGCGCTGAAAGCAATTGGTGTCAAACTCCGAGTTGCAAGGAACTGAGTCCTTTCACTTCAATTTCTATAACACGCGGATCTTTACCAGCCTTTTTTATATGTCACGCATACATGGGCAACGGCTAAGATCAACGCATGCGAGAGTGATGATTAATTGAAGATGGAGGATTTCCTCTCGTCAAGCACAAAATTTTTCTTTGATTCTCCATTTTTAAATAAGAGTAACTCTCGCATGCGTCGATCTTAGCCGCAGCCAATTTGTAAAACTCGTTTAATATGCTGTTTAAACAATCTATAAAACGTTGGTGGAGATCCGCGTGTTCCATGGTGTAAGGGTTCATTGTAAGAGAAGTATAATATTTTGTATACTTTGTTGTTTTCTACAGGTATTACCTTGGAAATGCACTCATCAACTTTTGCATAGATCCGACCCTGTGCGCTGAAAGCAATTGGTGTCAAACTCCGAGTTGCAAGGAACTGAGTCCTTTCACTTCAATTTCTATAACAGCTTCTGGGAATCGGGAAAAGATTTCCAGTGATGCAGTCGAAAATTTCCATGGTTGTGGACGATGCCAACCATTGTGCCGGTTATGCACAAGTTTTGCGCTAAATTGTAGTTTCACTGTCTCAATACTGTAATTTGATGTTGTGAGACTTAAAATTTGATTGTCATTTTAATAAAAAAAATATGGCATTTATTTACACTCTATAATTAGACAATTCACACCTTCACACTCTATTTAAGTAAAAAGGTGTTCTTTAAAAAAAATTAAATTAAAATTGAAGATTCTAAATTAAAAAAAAATAGATAAAGCGGTTGCCGCTCTAATTTGCAAAAGTAGTCTAGTATGAGTATTCAAATAAAAATGGAGCAATTAGGGGGTATAAGGTGAAGACGTTCTATTGTAAAAGAAGGGAACGACGATGTAGAAAGTAATTTTTGAATAATGCAAGTCAGTTATATGGCTTCCATTAAATTACGGAAACGTAATTATTTGCATTAAATGTCCGCGCAGTATTTAAAATACTAGTCTCACAGAAAAGTTACGAATGTCCTTGGACTGAATTAAATATGAATTAATGACTCAACTTACTCTTCCCCGTCTATGTTTTCATTAAATATGTAATGGCTTCAGTAAAAAAAAATGTAAATTTCAATGTTGAGTAAATGAGAAAAATTATTTATTTGATGTAGCCCTGTAATGGGATTAATTGTGTTGAATTTTCGTTGCTTTGGGAACTGTTAATAACAATTTTTTGAACAAATCGTTTGATCCACTTTCTTATATATTATGGGAATATTAACAATTCCCGAATACGCCGAGCCGATAATTTGGTGTTTCAATTGTGGCTTCTGGTTAAACTGCCTTCCATTTCATTTTAATAAAGAAAACTCTTGTGTTTATAGCAATAAATCTGACTACAAGTTTAAAAGAAGATACACCTATTACACGTATTTTGTATATTGCCATTATTGTAGGCATATCTTCTCAAGCCTCTTTATGCTATGGAATATATTATTTTTACAAGATTTAAATTCCGTTGACGTTATAATTTCAGTATTTGTGTATTGCATTATTTTTAGTTCTGTTGTGGTTCATTTTACATTTTATAATTCAGATGGACTTGCGGAGTTTGTAATTAACGAAGTTCTAGACCGAGTAAACGCAAAGGGTAACTAAGGTTTAACTTTCTATTTAATGTTAAATGGAACTTAAATTTAAGTTAAATATATAAATTTATTTTATTTTGATCAAGTTATCATATTATTTTATCCTATATTTTTAGGTTCGCTTGAAATATATAGAGATCCAACCCTTGACAAAGTTTGGATAAATGCACTTCGATATATGTTTCTGGCAGCAGTAGCGTCCGTAGTATTTTGCTACCCTGGATCTATCGTTGCAATTTACTATGACGTACCTCTAATTCGATTTTTGAAAATTGGTTCGCCTGTATTTTACATTCCACTCTTACTATCTATTGTAACGGGATTCGTTTTTGACTGGATTGTAGTACTAACTTTTTTATTTTTTATTCTTTTATTTATTGACACAACTGACTTTTTTATTCAAGAGTGTCAAAAACACAGGTAAGATATATTGCTATTGAACCCAATATGTTTAGTGACTAGCAAACATCAATAAATCCTATGTTTTGTGGTTGGGGCCATTTAAATGAAGGAAATGGTCAAGAGTAAGAGGCCATATATGAAAGGTTGCTCCAAAACCTAACAATTCAATGAGAAGAATCTTTGGGTATATTGAATGTCCATCTATGAACATTCGTCGTGTGAGAGTAAGTTTTTGCGCGACCACACAAAGGGAATGCGAAAAGTTCCCTTCATAAGAACAAGGCGATTACAGTGGAGAATCCGTTTACATTTATACTCATAAAAACCGAAGCGTGCGTAGCAAAAGGGGGGTAATTGGGTGATCGGAGTTTACGTACAGAGTAATTTTTTGCTGCACTTTGAGCGAGTGGACGGGGAAATGTTTGGGTATGCGGAACTAGGATTGCTAGCTTTCCATTTCATATTTCTGATTTTTTGTATGCCCTAATCCACAGACTCCGCACATGCCAATCCTATTTCAATTATCCATTGTTGTGAAATTTGCTTTAATACCATTGTGAAAATAAAAAAGTAGATCATATGTATTTTGCTTATAATTTAACAATCAAAGAATTCCGCTAAAGCACAGAAATAGTTTGATTTTAATTTTTGAGCCCTCATGTCATAGGAAGAACTTGTTTGACTAGTCTGCGCATCCATAAAACTGGTAGAAGAGTTAAGGTGAAAAAGTTTTTGTTCAATGCTCCTGCACTCATATGTAAAAAAAAATGTTGTAATGTCTATCCATGAAGCTGGTAGTGGAGTTTAGGTGGAAGAGTTTCGTGCAGTTATTTTGCAGACAAACATACCACTGTAATAAAAATCACGGAGATTACTATGAAAAATTCTTTTCAGTGATGAATCAATATTTCAACGGCTAGACGAAAAGAGGCTATCGACATTTCTATTTTATCGAGCAACGCAAGTCTTACATGCCGCTACAACAACGCTTATCGAGTCAAGTATACCTATCTTGATAACCTGTGCTGAGTGTATGGTTATAATTGCCGGATTTTCAACATTTCGCCTTCATTCCACCCTTAATATATTAATATTACTAGCTTTAGCGTCGGTCGGTATATTTGCTTTGGTGGCACTCGCTGTAGGTATCCACATTTCCGGAAAACTGTACGTTGCAACAAAAGACTTTATAAAGTTGTTCAGGAGAACTACTTCTGGGGCTCAAAAGAAAATATTCACGTCTTGTCGTCCATTGTATATTGAAGTTGGTCATACATATATTCTTCGTAACACTACATTTCCTTGCATTGTAAATGATGTAATACTCACCAATATCATAAACCTTCTAGTCATTTCACGCCGCTCAATCCCAAGGTGTTTAAGTTGTTAATTGTGCAGCTACCAAGTTTTATTCTGAACAATGCCACAATTTTTCCTATGAATCTAAAATTCTTACAAACATGTTTTTGATTTTGTACGAATAGCTAGTAAAATTTGGTAACTCGCATTTACAAATGTTTATATATTAAGTAAAGTATTATTTTTTGTTTTGTTTTTTAATTAAATATGTAACTTGCTTATATTTGTAAACATTCTGACATGTGAATGTAACATTAAAAACAAACAAAAGTGTCAGTGTAAAAAATATTTACGGATTTATTTTCAGATTTTTAGAATACAATGAGTTTTTTCTATAACTTAAACATGGACATTTTAAATTTTAAATATTGGAAGTAACAAGGAACTTTATTATCTAACTTTGCGTTTTGAAAATAGCGTTTTACAAAATGTAATAGAAAATTCAAATCTTCCGCCTTGCCAGCGCGTATGAATAAAAAATCAGCAGAAGCAAAATTATTCAGAATATATTCAAGATGAACATGAGAGTTTGTTCAAATTGAACAATTTTTGCAAAGGCTGAAGAACTAATTTCCGATAAAAGGAACATTTATTTTTAATAATTATGAAATTCCTTTCACAGTTCTCTGACCGCTTCGCCAGTACTAAAGATATAAATTACCTTAACATAAAATAACTTGAGACAAAATTGAATAATTTACAAAAGAAATTCGGAAAATAAAGTTAGTCTTACTTTAGTCTTTTGGTGTTATTTAAGTATGTATGTGTGTTAATGAAGGGAGCATTTCTACTTACACCGCACAGGCCTTAATCGGGTCCCTTGCAATAACTCCATGAACTACACTGCCAAAGGCTTACCTATCTTTTCCCCATCTTTAGGAGTCAGTTTAGGAACAACTGACAATCATCCTATTGACTCTAGGTGCCTTAACGGAGAGAGTTAGGATTGTTTCATAAAGAACTCCTTGTGTGGACTTACGCTCGTATGCTATGTGTACATATTATTTTTGTTCCTCAATGTTGTGCTGTTGAATCCATGCAGAACGTAAAGCACCCAATCATTTTTCCACAATTGATATTACCTTACACTACTTTCTTGACGCTGGGAAAAATTATTTGAGTACATCCTATTGATCATTATGTAAACTATGAGATAATTGAAACATTCTGACTGAAACCCCACAGAAAGTATTAGTATAATGTAAATGGCTCAAATGTGCGAACACGACAGTCCTCTAGGCATAAGTACCTCATGCTTATGTGTTTCTTGCACACAAATCAAGGACTGATCATTACATTACCCAAGGCACAAATTTGTTTATCATTTATGTAAATTTTTCCGTTGCATGTAAGACAAATACTTCTCCTAACAATAAATTTCCATTCATTGAAGGGTTTTCACACAAACATGAATATTCTCAGTTTTTCATTTAAGTTGAAATCTAAACGTAAATGATTGAGATAAATGCCGGTAATTTCTTAAAATAATTCAACCTGATAATTATAGTAGAATATCACAAATTGATTTCTAAAATTTGGAACCCAAGTTTTAATGAATGCTGGTAAGTTTTTATTATCAAATCTTTATTTAATTAGTTGAATCTTACTTTAGCCTGATATTTGAGAACTGCATATTTTACTGCTCGGCACCTGAAGGATTGATCATAGATGCCTCATTGGCTGGTTTTGAAAGCTCGTCTAATGGAAACTGTGGAATAATTGAGCTAAGTTAGCTAATAATGTTATTGTTTATTTTGTAAACAAAAATTAGCAAGAAACAGAAGGCCTTAAATGTTTCTAGGCCTGTACTCCTGAAAGCAACTCAGGTGCCGGTGGGTCATTGGAATGAGGAAGAAGGGTATCGGGCCGTATCAAAATTTTTATTTGTTGAAACAATTGAAAAAAAATAAGTGCTTCGGGTTTTAGTTAATTTTTGTAAAAAAAAAATTGTAGAAACAAAACAATTTTCCCACTGTACATTGGCTAGATTTAAATCAATAATAGCAATAGGAAAATTTATGACAGGCCAAATCGAGGAAACGGTTAGGAGAGCGCATCTTATGCATCGCATTCTTCAAGCAAGTCATCAATCCTCACATATTTGCTGCTTATTAAATTCAATTTAAACTTTGAGATGTGATTTGTTAAACAATGTTTTTTTAAATTACTTTACAAACTTTGTAAACACCAAGCTGTCATCCAGAAATGTATCCTATGTGTCTTTTATATTTTGAATTAATAGTAAGGTTTGACGGGTGTAAGCGTTTGTATGAACACAAAACACGCACATCAAGAACAATTACGTGTAACGGCTTTATTTATTTTTACAAAATTAAGTGCAGCAGAAGTTGACAAAAATATAAAAAAAAGATTCAAAACGCGTTGGAATAATAAAAAAAAATTGAGTGAAGTTTTATTACAATTTGTTCGAAAGTTTTGAAATGCCATAATTAAACAGTTTAAATTTTAAATGCAGCCGACACTTAAAAACGGATGGTGCCAGATACCTAAATAACCAATTGCCGTTTTCAATGAAAAGACTGCACAGCTAAGAGCAAACAACCGATTCGTCTGCATAGGAGGAAGTTCTTGTATCTTATATCTAGATTCCTCCTGTACCGCTTGCAATACCCACAAAAGAGACACCTAACTTCACTTAATATTGTCACGGTACCTCTCAAAGGTCACCGTGAACTTGTAAATTGGGGTGTATGGGCAATAAGGGGTGCGACGTGCGACCGAGACGAGGTCAAAGGTTAAAATAAATACCTTTATGTTAACAACAAGCGACGATGTGGACTGAGCAAAATCTCTCCGCTAACTACCCCTGGCTCCCTGGCCAACTACCACTTATACCCTGTCAGTCAAGGACAAACTTGACTGACCTACTAAATAACTAGAACTCTATAAATAACTCTCCAGACTGTGTCGTGCGCCAGTCTGGAGATAATAAATGTGAACAACCTACGACGTGTAACATATGGAAGTTGAAGGTCGCGATCGGCGTAGACTCAAGGGGCGGGGCTACCACGAGCGTGACAATATGCAAATGTCCTATCTACAATAACCGCAAACTCCGACCCAAGAAGTCATCAAGGAAAAACTAAAAATTGATAGCAAAGACTCGATAAAAAATCATTCACGCAATAATTCCATGCCTTTGCTACCGTAGACTTTTAATACAAGATGGGAGGAATAATTAAAGGAAACCATTACAAGACAACTACTTAAAACGCGTCCAAAAAGATGAAACAGCCTCATAATCAATTTTTGGAACATATATAACTCTTGTCTACTCCGCTCTCTCCCAACCAACTATCTTTGTCAATTTCTTCAAAAAAAAGTTGCAAATCATAATAATACTCTATTGATAATAACTTAAATATAATATATTCCAGATATTCCAGAAACCATTCAATAACAATTGTCATTGTAATCAAAAATAAATTTTTTTTTTTAAAGGTTTTCTAGAAATGTCTTTCCGATTGATTCTTCTTTTCCCTCTCTTCTCCGCCTTTCTCGTTGAGAAGTCCAAACCAATTTCACTGGCAGAACCTCTCACAGCAATCCCTACTACGCTTCTTTAAGTCGGGTATCAAGAAAAATTTTGGATCTGGAACTGAGTTTTCCTAGCAATATGGTATGAACTATGGATACGTGTAAAACATTCATTTCATGTTACATGCATATAATTCTTATACAAACCAAAAACAGAAAAATTTTATAGAAGATGAAGATTTTAAATTTGAAGATTGAAGATTTATTTCTCGACTTGGACGCCGAGAAATACTATTACCATTTTCTAATTTGATGCATCATTATAACGTACGGAAGCATAGTGGTACGTGCATGGTATAATACAGTGCCTTCAAATAAAAACTGCACACCCAAAATCCAAACAAGTTATTTATTTTGAAAACATGGTGGGAAAATTAAGCTTAGATTCCATTTTGTGTTTTGAATTTGCAATTGCAATT
>VYYI01002254.1:0-15537 GCA_021029175.1 Bilobella aurantiaca
GTTATGTTGGAAGAAAGGTGGTTTTGGTAAAGTCCAATTGAAATAAACTGTAATTATTGTAACAATATATTTTAAATGTTTCGTGATAATGTATTCAATACATTTGGGTTTTATACAACATCTTATTATTTTATAATTCGAGTGAGGGCAAGGTGCCTAATCGTGATCCTTAGCGGTGGAGGTCATGATGCCCTTGCATTAAAAATGCTTATTTAGAATTATCTCTTAGGTGTTTACCGTTGTGGAGATTTGCTTGGCAGCATGGATGGTCGTCACTCTATGAATTAGTCACAAAGAAGATTCCTTTCATTATATTCAAGTTTAGAAGGATTTATTATAATAATTCCATTGCGCATGGCATTGGTCGGCATTCAAAGGAGCAGGTGATAGAGTTTATGCTTGATGATATGCGAGCAGTTGGAGCCATTCTGGGAGAAAAGAAGTTTTTGCTTGGATCGAAATGTTGCCGGGATGATTTTGCTGTATTTGGGCAATTGGCCCAAGCGTTGTGGACTATAACGAACTCACCGTACGAGAAATTTCTGCAAGGTAATAACATCATTAAGTTATCATTATTATAATTTTAAAATGATTATACATAATACTATATTAATTGGAGAAGAAGGAGAAAATTTGAAACATTACTTAATTAGGATGAAGGAGTTGTACTGGCCTGACTGGGTGCTTGTTTATTAAAAAATTAAGTCAACAAATACGTTTCACCTAAATTACTGTTAATTATAATAATTTTAGTTCAGGCTACCCAAAAATGCAATTAAATAAAATGCGAAAAAATGACTGGGTGAAACTTTTGACAGTTTGCTTTGCTATAAACAACTAAATTTAACGTAGTAATTTTCGATTAATTTATACCGATACACTTGGTAAATAAGTTCAATAGTGACATTTATTGAAATAACGCCCTATTTGGTTATTGCAATTGTTAAAACTTTAAACTTAATAAAAAAAAGTTGAGACAAAATTTCTAGCTTAGTATTTTATTTCATCAATCTGCATCTAAAATCAACTAGAAGCGGGAATATTTTTCTTGGTTTATTAATGTTTTGTCATCCTTTCTAATTTCGCAAAGTTTGAGGTCACTACTGGTTGACTGCGGTTTACTCGGTGCTTATTTATTGCACACTTTTATATGATTTATAGGAAACTTACACTTACATTGCAGCAGAAAGAATTAATGCATTGCTTTGTAAAAAATATACTTACGCTTTGGCATACACCTCACTTTGTCATTATCAAGTTAGTGAATTAGCATTTCAAAGGCAGTGCTAGTTGCCATGATAAAGGACATAGTTAATTTTACAATTTAACCTAGCTGAATGCCTACTGCCAAAGTCAGTTAGTAAAACGAGATTAACTAAACGGGTGCGGGAGCACGTAAAGATGTACCCTATGCAAAACAATGCTAATATAACATAATATAATGAGTTACTCAAATAATCATAGCCTTTTCCTTCATGAAAAGCTAAGAAAATTCCGGAAAACGCTGAATTTAGTAAGTCAAACAAGGTTTGGAGTCTACTGTATAGTTGAAACCGTCAAATCAATATAAATAAAGTTTCTCGCAAAAGCACTCAAAACTCAAATATCCAAAGATTTGGTTTTGGAAATTGTTTAGGGGATAATCCGAATATCGAGAAAGTTTCGGTGGCCACCTTGATAATTGAAACTATCATAACTTTGCTGCCAGACTTAAATTGCAGCAACTATAAAAAAATGTTTCATTGTAGCTGACAGCAAACGCAGTTCACTGCACGGTTTCAAGTCTTGGCAATGTGATCTGAGAGGTTAATAGTACCTCCAGGGGAAAGGGTAAGGGACTCGAGGGGTCAAGGGTCACAGGGGCACATAAAACGGGTAAGGGACAAAAGTAGAAGGGGACTAGGGGGACTGGGGGACCTAATTTGGAAAGGCCAAGTGCCTACCTGTCTCCAGAAAAAAAAAATCCCAATAAGGTGAGGTCACGGTGTAACGAGGGAGTCGGAGGAGGAGTAAGGTTGACGCTAAGGGTATATTAAGGGTCCTCTGTAACCCTTCAGATCTAAAATCTAGAGTGCAATACTAGAATGCATTTTGCAATAGAACGTCCTATGCGCTTTCCCTAAAGTCCAAAATTTGTCTCAATTAATTGATAGACCAAGAGGAGCCGCTTAAGGCTTAATCCTTACAAATAAAACAATTTTAACAAATTTGTATTACGTATTCCGCAACGGGATGAAACCATTTATTCAATAAGATATATCTGGAGTAATATGATTGATAATAATGCCTTGAATAAAGTATAAAATATGTTACAAAAAGTTCCAATAAATTACGTAATGAGAAACACGTTTTTATTTGTTTGTGAATGAAGCACAGAAGCTAAATTTACTGGATTTTCGTGTGCAAAATATACGCCAACATTCACGTTTCTCTGAGTTGAAATGAGCCAATTCATCATCCTCTTGAACAAAAAACGTTTCAACCACTTCAATGCAATTAATGCTTAAAAGAAACCTAGCAATGAAGATTGGCAAGTGAATTGCTTTAAAGCAACCCAAATTTTGCACACGAGCTCATCGTATTTGCTCAATTGTGGAGCCTGTCCACTCCACTCCACTTTGAAGCTCTCCAAATTTTGCACACTTCCAGTGACAAATGATCTCTATCGGCAAACTAATTACCTTCAAATCATCAATTAACGCGTTATCTATAAAATGGAAATGTGGTGGATGCAAGTGTTACAGTTGCACTCTCAACAGCATTGAATCACGTCGTATTTCGGGGCGGAGTTTTTTCTACATTTTAACATTTTTACAACTGAACTTATCATGGACTGTTCGTATATGAATCTCATCTATTTCATTTTCTTCATTGTTGCCGCATACTTTGCTTTGGATTACTTGTATAGGCGAAAGAAAGAACAAGCATGGTAATTTAATTATTAAGTGTATACCAGCATATAGAATTATTGAATTTCGATTTTCATTAAATTCTTTGAAGCTAGGGTTCTTATCTAATTTCAAATTTTTTTTTCAAAACATGGCAAATTGCTAATTTCTGATTCAAATCTAGGGCAAATGCAAAAACATCCCCGAGAGACGTTGTAACAGTGCATTGTTTTCAAGCCTCGACAACCATTCCAAATGCTTCACCATTTGTGCTCAAGCTGCTTACATTTCTGAGAGCATCTAAAATTCCCTATGAGGTAAAGCTCGAATAATTAAAAATATTTTAGTGTTTTTTTTAAATGGTGTTGTATATTTTTTATGAAATATATTGTAATATTTGTATATGTATATTTTTTTTAATTTTAGATAGATGATGCAAATCCATTTGGGCCAAGTGGAAAATCTCCTTGGATTTCTCTTAACGGACAGCAGTACACAGACTCTGAAGTTATCGTCAATATGCTTAAAAAGTAAATACATTTCCAAAAGCAAAAAGAATGTTTCTATAAGTGTGATTTGCTTCTATTACAGAAAATACAACAAGAACTTTAACGAAGGTTTTGCTGAAAAGGATTTAGCTGTTGCTCGGTCCGTTCGCGTGATGCTGGAGGAAAGATGGTTTTGGTGAGCATTAAAAACCCCAAAAAATTAAGCCTGTATTAAAGAAAAACAAAGCACCGTATTAGTAATTTCTATTTAATATACTCTAGTAAAAATTTGGGTATGTTTATGTGGTGTTTTAAAATTTTAAAAATGAAAGCATAATAATTCCTTTCAGGAGTATGCCGCTTTGGAGATTTGCGTGGCCAGAAGGCTGGGCTTCATTTTATCATCTTATGTCAATGAAGCTCCCACTTCCGCCATTTCTATTTAGAAAAATGATGGGACACATCTTTACTAAACAAGCTATGCAACACGGCGTCGGTCGTTTTTCAAAGGATCAATTTATAAATTTCATGCTCGATGACATGAGAGCTGTGGCAACAATACTTGGAGACAAAAAATTTCTCCTTGGCTCTGAGCCTTGTCAAGATGATTTTGCAGTTTTTGGACAACTGGCACAAGCCATGTGGGGAATGTACGACTCCCCTTATGAGAAATTTATTAAAAGTAAGTACAATCATTTCAATACAAATTTTCTTTTGTAATGCAATCTTTTTTTTTGGACAGATGAGGCGCCCAATTTGAAAGAATTCCTTCTACGAATGAAGGAAATGTACTGGCAAGACTGGGACGCTTGTTTACTAAAACAATAAGAAAAGTAATCTCTGTTCTGAAAAACCAAAAAATGTTTTTTTTATCTGTATGTTTAAAAGTACAGGCTAATCTATTGTAAAATATAATTTCCGCTTGATTTCCACAAAATGAGACAAAATTACAAGATCATCATGCAAAAATATGTTTGCAACATTTCGAACAAAATTCATTTGCACATACCTCTGTTATATTAATTCGAGTAAAAGATGTCCTGTAAAAAAATTGATAAACATTTTTTTGAAAGCAAATCAAAGCTAAAAACATATTATTAAGAAAAACCTGTAATTCTGATTATAATCAAATTTTATTTATAGTTGAACAGTAAATCTTCAAATTCTCCTCATTTTTGTACAGTAAATTGTTGTCAATAAATTGCAAGTAAATTTATGCAAACAATATTTTGTAAACAAAACATGAAAACAAATCCATTGTACGTGTATTAGCTAAGCTGGCGTATGTGAGGTATACTTTTTAAAATAATATAATGAAACTTTCTTTGCTGGAACAAGACTCAAGTGTAGAAATGCATTTTTACATAATTCAAATATCCAAGAAATCAGTAATATTTCAAATGATAAACTGAAATGCTAAAAGGAATCATTTTTGAACAGGCAATGTGCCCAATGTGTAGGAAATGCGTAGAATTTAAATTCATCTTGTAGTGATCCTATTATGATGCTGAAGTGAATTATAAATTGTATGTTTAAGTGTAGAGGTTTGCGTTTACATCATTTTCCTTTGGCAAAATCTTAAATTGATCTTGAAAGTAAGCAAGGCATCCTTCGATGGCGTCATCCGCCTTTTCCTTGTACATTAGAAAGAGACCTTGTACCATTGCCATGGAGACTTTTCTATCCAGCGAAGAAAGCTTTGCCAAAAAGCAATTCTTTGTCTCCATACTTGCATCCGGATAGAATCGACTAAAGAAGCGTTCCAATTGTTTTGTATTGGGATAGTCTAGCAAAATTCTTACATCTACACGTCCAGGGCGAGTTAGGGCTGGATCAAGCTTCTCTGGGTGGTTAGTAGTAAGGAAAACCATTTTTCCATCACAGGATGCAACACCATCGAGCGCATTTAGTAGGCCGCGAAAAGTCACATGAGATCCCGAGGCACCAGCCAAGACAAGGTTAGTTTCTGTACTTGAAGTGTCGTAGTCGCCGCGGGCCTTGAAGGCGCAGTCAATATCTTCTATGAGAACAATGCTGTTAGCTGGTGTTTTATTGAGATATTCAATTAATTTGTCGTCAGTGAGGCCTTTGGACGAAAGAGAAAGGGAACAGATGTCGTGCTTAAATTCTGCGGCAATTGCACGAATCATGCTTGTTTTCCCACATCCTTGAAATGTTAAAATTCATATTTAGTAATATATACACCTCAATTGCAGAAATTAGTAACCAACAAGTTGACCTTTAAGTAAAGTTTGACATTAAAATACTTTAGCTATCAAAATTAGCGTGGCGTAGAATTGGACTACAACACATCATTGTTCATTGATAATTTTGAAGGTTATAAATTATTTTGATAGATGGCAGAGTTGTAGACGTTATTTTTTTATTTTATCATTAAATTTCATTAAGCCCATCACAAATTCTACCTAGCTTTGGTGGAAAATTTCCCTTGAATTAACAGTTAATCATAATATGTTTATGAGGCATAATAAAATAATCTTCAACTTACCTGGAGGACCATACAGAAGGTAGCCTCTGCGATATGGTATGCTCCTGTCTTCATACCACTTTTCGGAATCAATAAAGGCACGAATATCTTTCAGCACAAATTCTACTTGCCCTGACGCCAAAAAAACAGAGGAAGCCTTTCGGAGTAGTTTAGGATCTCCTAGTTTTTGCCACATCCTAAATCTTTTGTAAATACCGAAAACAGTCGTTCTATTTGGTTTTCCACCATCAATACCCCATTCTAGTGCTTTCAGAAGCAGGTTTGTAAGTATTTCGGAATTCCATTTGAAGGTCGATATACGCATTGTTGCCGTAGAAGTGCTGCTAGTACGCACATTTGCCCTCGGTGTCAAAGTAAGTCTAAAGAGGCAGCCATTGTAGATGAAGAAAGTAGATCCCCAAGCAGGATCTCCACGTAATCTTAAAACTTTCCAAATCCTGCATTATTCAGTGCCACGCGGCCCCATACATGATACGCGAGACGAAAGAGTGGTGGTTCGGGCACTGTTTTGCCCTTTGGTATATTTTTCGTAGCTGCGTCAAAATGTGTCCCCATCCAAGCCTTAATATTTTGAAAATTTCCTTTGTGAGTGTCCTCAAACTGAACGGAGACCTTATATAAATTAATAAATTGAAAGAAGAAATCACCACACATTTTGATTTAGTTTTCAATTAAGCCTCGTTTAAAGTTAGTGACGCAGCATTCATTCATAATTAATTGAAAAAAAAATCACAAATCTATCTTATTTATATCATGATCTTGGTCAACTATATTCCTAATTTTTATTTGAAAACTTACCGTAAGAGCCTCCCAAATTTTGTGTGACAAATGATAGGAAGAAACCATCAATAATAGGCAAAGTAATCCGCCAATTATCAAAAATTCCAAATCTTCTACGATCATGTTTGGCTCACACATTTACAAAAAAATGAGTTTGAAATACACCAGGAAACACAATTCTCACATTCCCGATTCTATGCATTTATTGCACGCTGTTCAACCTTATAAATTGTGTGTATTTTTAAATTTTCGACATAAAGGACCTTTCTGTATGATTCGGATTAGGTACCTAAACTCGTTTTTTTACCATTGACAAAAAACTCAACATTTTTTTCAAAAATTGTTTTAAAAATAGAATGGATTTGTATATGACTAGTGACCATAGTTTACTGCTGTGTAACACCCTAAACCTTAACCAACTGGGTAATTACTTTTTCTGATTTTTTTCTAAAATTATATTCGAAACTATTGTTTAGTTGTGTTGTAGAGCACATGGAATTTGTTGATTAATTTTTAAAACGTCATTTGTATCAACGTACACTGATATCTGTATGAACAAAGGACAATAGCCTTGTAAAAAATTGAAAACAAATTTAACCGAACTATATGATTATACACAAATTTTGGTCGTGCTGTTGTTATTGGTAGTGGGCTATTACTAACGGCGTTTTGTTAACAGAGTGTTTGAAGGATGTACCACATAGACGAAAACCCTAAAATTTGTATGGAACAGTTTTTAAATTAACTAAATACAAAAGAAACAATGATAAATAAATTGAAAATAACTTTGCTGATATTATTTAAAACTAGAAAACGAACACGTCCTAAGACGGGAGTATTACTTTTAAGTGCCTTTTGGACGCACAAGCACATATCAGTTTATTAATAACTCTTTCTCAATACATTACCGAAATACTAAATTTCAAGTACGAATTAACAAATTAGTAATCGATTTTGAGCCATTTCAAGGTCATAGTTAGCTTCAGCATACGTAAAATCCCACTTACATGTTAAACTCAACTTTCAAAAGTTCATTAGTGTTAGTCATAATTAACTAATTAAGAATAGAGCTTTGAGTAGTTTAATTTTTTGTTATTGGCGATGTTTCCGCCTTCTGCAGGCGTTAGCTTAAGTAAAAGCCCCGATTTACATGTAAAACTCAATTTCCCAAGGGTAACTCTTGTTAATAGGATTATCGTAATTAAGTAATTAAAATCACAATGAGCGAATTTACTGAATCATTAGAATTAAGTTTTTCATCTATTTCGAAAAGTTTATGGTGAAAAAGTAAAAAAAAAGTAGTTAGTTGGATTTGGTCTTCCGCCTCTCGACGTCCGTCGCAAACCTATTTTGTTATACATAATGTAATGTTAAATCTTCTCAATTACCTGGAACTATTGGCTAATAACCTTTGTTTTCTATATGGTTATTTAAATTTAGTTTTAAGTTGAAATTGTTATATTTGATTTTTCAGCAGAGAAAGTGAATGGTCAATAACGGAACGCAAATATAACAAATGCTATCGGACTTAGTGCGAAATTAGTAGCAAGGATTGCTTGGTATTTTTCAAAGTTTTAAAAATTAAGCCTAAAAAGGCTTGAAGGCAAATGAATTGAACAGAGTCGAAATGCATTAGCAAAAAAATACTTCAAGAAAATTGACGATGTTTAACCATGTGTATGACCAATGACCATGCCATGTATTTAGTTTTTGACAATACATTAAAAAAACAGCTTTCAACGAATTCTCAGAACAAGTTAAAAAACTACATCTTGGTGCAAACTGTTAAGAGCTCTAGAATTGATTGCTATGTTTTGAATTTAGTTTCTCCTACCTGTTCATTTGGAGCTAAACTATAAAAAAAAACTAGTTATCTAGGTAGCTTAGCCTTTGCTGCTTAGAACCATGTGCATTTAATAACTGTCAAATAATACTTTGCATTTTTTACGATTGCTTTTTTTTAGCATTTATTGCGAGTAAACGCACAGATCAAATTACATTGGCAAGAAATGCATAGACAAACCAAAGTTGATCTGGTTGCTGATATTTACTGAAATATGGGTTTAACATATGTTTTATAGTTATGTTTCAACCACCCTAAGAAACTATCTTTCTGCACGTCAGAGCTCCCTTCAGGTTTAGATTCCTCTTTAGGTAAAACCATTTCTTGTTCTGAAAGTTGATCTTCCACAACAAGTTGATTTTCAGCTTGAAAAACCTCTCCAGGTGCCGATTGGTGTTTAGATTTACTTCCCTTTGCAGACGAGATTTGGTCTTCAGATTGAGGTTGTTCTGCAGAAAGAAGTTCCTCTTCAGAATCAGCTTGCACTTCAGATTGAGGTTGTTTTGCAGAAAGTAGTTCCCCTTCAGAATCAGCTTGCACTTCAGATTGAGGTTGGTTTGCAGAAAGTAGTTCCACTTCAGAATTATCTTGCACTTCAGATTGAGGTTGTTTTGCAGAAAGTAGTTCCTCTTCAGAATCAGCTTGCACTTCAGATTGAGGTTGGTTTGCAGAAAGTAGTTCCACTTCAGAATCAGTTTGCACTTCAGATTGAGGTTGTTTTGCAAAAAGTAGTTCCTCTTCAGAATCAGTTTGCACTTCAGATTGAGGTTGTTTTGCAAAAAGTAGTTCCTCTTCAGAATCAGCTTGCACTTCAGATTGAGGTTGTTTTGCAGAAAGTAGTTCCCCTTCAGAATCAGGTTGCACTTCAGATTGAGGTTTTTCTGCAGAAAGAAGTTCCTCTTCAGAATCAGCTTGCTCTTCAGAATGAATTTGCACTTCAAATA
Source organism: Bilobella aurantiaca (assembly GCA_021029175.1). NCBI lineage: Eukaryota > Metazoa > Arthropoda > Collembola > Poduromorpha > Neanuridae > Bilobella > Bilobella aurantiaca. The sequence continues at coordinate 9,453 of VYYI01002254.1, forward strand.
AAAATCTTCCCAGATAGTGGGCTAGGCAAAACTAAAAACAAAACGCATTATCAGCAACATCAAAATCACTTTGGCTGTAATGAAAGACTTTGAATGAAATGAAAGTAAAAAATAAATTTACTGTAAGACACTTCACTTCGATTATCATATGGATAAAGTCACTTACGTTGACTTCGTTTAAGTCATACTGCAAGGCATACTCCGTTGCACCTTCTTCCTCAGAATGTTTGATAACACAATTCCAATACTAAATCAAAAAAAATTGTTCAATAAGACCTAATTTTCCATCTTAATACAAAGTCTTACAGCTGCAGTCCGTTCCATGATCTTCGTTTCATTACAAAATTGGTCCTTCGTTGTGCCATTCAGGTTCCCTATGTGATCAACGCGACAATGATGAAGTGTCGGGGCGTGCTATTTAAAAAAATACTTTGTTTTAAATATTTTAATAATAACGGTAATAATTCGTTTATTTCTATTACGAGTTCTCCGTAGTTGAAGCAGGAGTCCATTCTAGAAGCCATCACAGCATACGTCGAATTGTTGCTTACGTAACAAAATCGATGTAAAATTTTGTGCATTGTTTCTGCCGACACATTTTGGCCAATGAATGTTGTGTTCATGCGCCTTACATGAAATACCTTGGCTTCAAATGCCTGGCACTCCTAAAATAGAATTTTAGTAGCTAAATATTTCACTTTCAGTTCTACATATAGGGATTAAATTGTCAATACTGTGAATTCCCAAAAAAAAATCAATTTGTACACACAATTTTACACTACAATGCATCTGAGGCAAATCTACTGGTATTTTTCTAATATATTCACTATAAATAAGAAATGTTTTTTTAAACAATTTTTTAATATTAGCTCAAACATTAAACCCCGTTTACAGAAATTAATATGATAGCATTAAAAAAGTTGTAGCTTACATTGACGCCAGCAATATCATCCGCCTCCATAAGAGACATCTGTTTATTGTACCTTCCCAATGCCATATCGTCATACTGCATAAAAATTATTGCTTTAACTTATTTTTTAAGAAATGAAACTGTTTGAAATCATACTTTCGCCGCCCTTTCGGATAATTCAGCCCTGTTGAGTGGACAAAGCGTCGAATAAAATTGGTTTCTTTCTGTCGAGGTTTTATCTTGTATAAAATCAAGATCACCAAATGCCAATTGACGAACTTCACGCAGAATGGTTCCCTGAAATAAAATAAAGAGCCATCAGTCAATACTTTTGCCTGTAAAGAGCCACTCAGACTAACAACTACTTACATTATCATTCGTGAAACCCTCGTAGCATCGATTCATTCGTTCTAGAACCGCTGCTGAATAGATTTGGCAAAATTTTGACATGACTAAAGCTGTGTCGGGTATTCCAGCGCCGCTAATATTCCAGGATTGCAGATTTTCATTGTAAATCCCTGAGTAGATTGACATAAAAGAGTCGACATCGAAAATTAGACCAGCGGAGAAAAAGAGCAAGAAGGTGAATAGCATGGTAATATGTATTTTGCCAACACTAAGTTGAAAATTTAGAAACAAATAATATCACTTTAAGGAACAAAACTGTGATTGCAGTTGTAGAGGATTTAGGAAAAGTAGGGGACGACATTTATAGTAGTATTTGATCCGGGTATAATGCACTTCGACATTTCGCGTGACGCCAATCCTTACATTTTTCTGAGTCTGAAGTCTACAAAAAAAATCAGAATTGGTATGCATTTGAAATTCAAATGATGGTGAAATTTAAAAGCACAGTTTCTCCAATCTATTTTGGATTGAGAATCAGAACATTTGAACCTTTGCTTTTTGATCCATTTTGATTATTCCTGAGTTTGCACTTTGAAACTATATTTTTGATCTTTCGCTAGAAATATGAGTTCTCAGTTTCAAAATTTTGAGTACAAACATCTAAAGTGGGTAATAACTTCTAAAGATTAAGAACCGTTCAATCATAAGTGCACATTCCCTTCCTACGATATGTATAGAAAGTTCTAATTTGTTAGCCTTTAAATGGTATTAGAGATTAGTGTGCCTATATAGATGAGTTGTACTTGCTTATAATTTTCTATTCAAAATTCCGTTATAACAATTTTAGGTGTAGTGCACAATCGTTATATACAGACGTCTTTGTTGAACAAAATGCTACTTGGTGCTACTGCGAGAAACTTTATGACTTATTGTTTCAACTGTTACTATTCCCAAATTTGTCTCGTCAACTTTCTAGAATCTAACAAACTAACAAATGACCAACTTGTTTAGATAAGGGCCATCGCAACTTTGCAAACCTGTAGGCAACGTCAGTAGTGTACCGATGTTCAGGTTGAGGTCGAACAGCTGAGTAGTATTAAAGCCTAGATATGCAACGGAGTATATGCGTTGAAAATATAAGGATGAAAAATTTAGACATAAAAGTAATTTTAAGTATTTGCAAATTATTTAAGAATTTTGAGAATACTAGAGCTACCAAATTACACTTATGCCCATTTCACAATAAAATAACGTTTAAAACATCATCAGCTTTATTAATTAAATTTTGCATGTGAAAGTAAGTGACAACCAAAAGACGAGACCCAAATGTTCATGAGAATAGCAACTCTGCGGATTTCTTTGAATCCGCACTTCTCACATGCAAATCCCCATATATGACACATATATAATAAAGTATATGTTCGAAGTTTTTAAATTGTGCAATTCGAATGCGTGTAATTAGGCAGCTACTTTATGCACTAAAATACGTAGGTATATTTGTTTCAATTTCTTAAATATTAAACGGTGGAAAGGCGATTTTGGATAAAGCTGACCCAAATCCTCTCCGGAAGCTTACTATTTATCCATTAATCAGTTTAATTGGTTTCTGGAAAGCCCAGATCAAAACAAACATATTATGAACTTGAATTTCAAATTGCTTGGCAATTAGCGACTTGTTTTTTCATTGACTATCCTCTTCTTGTCAATTTAAAGCAATCAATACGTTTCTTATCCTTAACCTCTTGTAGCCTGACATTCTATGTTCCTCTTAGCCTATTTGACTTTTAAAACACCTCCATTGTTAAGTGGTAAATTATACCTAATGCATTTGATTAGAAAAATACAGTCCTACCGTTCTTATTTCGCGATTTTATTTGAGAAAAGCTAAAAAATTTACCCGATAAAAATTCGAGGTCTTGAAATTTCAATGCCGCCTTGTTTTGGACTCCAAGAGTTACAAAATCAGTAAAATGCTGTCCTAGTTTAACCGTAAGTTAAATCTCACAAGGTTTCAAAATTCCATATAGAATTCTAAAAGGTCTAAAACTACTAATATATGGTCAAAATTGCCCTTTCAAAATTTTTATAAAATGAGCTGATGGACAACATGTAAAAGAGAGGGTAGGGATATGCATAACTAATCACGTACAAACGGGCATATACGTTCAGCTAGATAATTGCTAGGGATAGTACGTTGGATAGGACGTTCGTTCCTTTCCACTGGCTTCTAGAGATCGAACCCTGATCCAATAAAAAAGTGCCATAGGACGAATAGCGTCTATGTTCTGGAAATGCATGGAGGAGATAAAGAACTCTTTTGGGAGATGCTGTTCTTGACTGTGCATTATCTGGACAATCGGCATAATCAGATTGATAGCATTGGAGCGTAAGTCCAACCAAGGAGTTCCTTATGGAAGAATCCTAACTCTCTCCGCTAAGGCACCTGGAGTCGATGGGATGACTGTCGGTTGTTATACTGACTCCTAAATGTGCGGAGACGATAGGCAGGCCTTTGGCAGTGTATTTCATGGAGTTACTGCAATGGGCCCGATTGAGGCCTGAGCGGTGTGGGTAGAAATAACCCCTCCATTAACATAAATACATAGGAATAGTAGAGAGAGACATACGCTACAATCACTAGACCATTTCTAGACTAGAATTTGGTTTCCAGCCGTTAACGCTTGTGCGCAAATATCCTATTAGTGAATCGCTTTCAGACAAACCTCGACACGCTTTTCTACCTCGCCGATTAAATTTTTTAATCTTAATTTAATTTTAATTTTATCACTTTTTTAACTATCTTTTTGTCAAAATTTTTAAACCTATTTTGTCTCAAATTGAAATTTTAATTTCTAATAAATCTGGATTGTATTGAATTGAAAAATGGATCTATATCGGACTAGGCAATGTAAATATTTAAACTCGGCTTTCAGCAAAGTGGTTTAAATATGTCAAAATTTACAAAAATAAATGATTTTACTTCAGAATTGCCAAAAATCTAAAACTAGAGTATCAGGCTCACCTGTTTTTACTCAAAACTCCCTTTCATTATTGATGATTCAACGAAGGTTATATTTTAACTTTTGCGTTAGTTGATTTAGCCCTTTTCCAATTGCCATGGCATTTATAGGGTTGTGCTCCTCATCCTCGCCAACTTGGCCCCTCATTTCCTCACATACGCCAAGCTGGGCCTGCAATCCCTCAGTAGAATGCTAGCTACCCTGTTGACATTACATTGGATTGCCAGTGAGAGATCTGATAGTCAAATTCGTAAAAGATTTAGCAATTGTAGTTTTGCCAATTTGATATTCAATTTTTATATTTAGACACTGCATTTTCCGATTTCAACAATTTTTTAGTTTTAACATTTGGGTTGTAATTGCCCCAAGAAGTGATGTCAACAGGGTTGTTACCATTCTACTGAGGGGATGAGGGTTAGCTTAGCGCATGTGAAGAGATGAGGGGCCAAGTTGGCAAACGTAAGGGAATGAGGGGCCAACATGGCGAGGATGAGGGTTCCGCTGGGCGCGTGTGAGTAGATAAGGCGCCAACTTGGCGAAATGAGGGAATGAGAGGCCAAGTCGTTGAGGATACGTCTATACGTCATTTACATACGTCATGATTTCAATTACTAGAAGAATTTCATACTGATATATAGATTATTAGATTGCAAGGTGGTTGGTGCATCGCATTCTCCACACTGCACTCGTGGGTTCGAACGGCCGCCTCTGTCATCATGCGTGTGGTTTTCCCACTGAGAGTTCCTCCACAAACTTCGACATGAATTTGCGTGAGGACATCGGGTACGGTGCTAACCCACGCCCTTGTGGGTGGCTAAAGCGCACCCTCGAGCCCCATAGGCTAACGCCTGCAGGGGGTTGTAGCAAATCATGAGGGAAATGGTTATTGGATTATATAGAAATAGTTGTATGTGTTGCGTCTGCATATTAACTGTAGCATAACACAGAACCTGTAACCTGATCAAAACCCATAATAATTATAAACAATTTGTTAACATTCTTCACCTTTTCTTCAACAGCTTAGCTCTGGATATACTTACAAAAGAGTGTTGGCCTTGTATCATTTTAGTTGAACGATAGAAGGCTGAATGCGATTCCACGGGCAATGTTATCAAGTAAAGTGAGTTTGGCTTCCTATAATAAACCTCAATTTACCTTTGCCACAATAGTTTTTTAAATTTTTGAAATATAACATTTTGAAATAAAACATAAATAAGTAACTTACGCTTTCCATATGGTAGAAGCCTCCTATTTTGCATTTTAGGATTGGAATAGAACGTAACATTTTTCTGAGATATTTCATGTCATACTCACTAGATAGGTTCGACGTGAGTGCTAAATTAATAACTCTCGCTTGAAATTTTGAACTTATATTGTAGACGGTTGACATGAGCAGAGCTCCCGGAGCCACAGCCAACAGCAAGTTGAACAAATAAAATATAAATAAAAAGTAAACTGCATAGTGCAAGGAATTGCGAAGGCGTATGACTGCATACGCAGTTACAAAGATACATATCATGAAAATACATTTTAGTACAGGCACTATGATGGAGCCATACACGGTATTGTGTAGCTGGTTAAAAAGTTGTATTGAACGATATATGTGAATGAGGCACATTTCCGGGGTTTTATGACTCATCGGCACCCTCGAGCTAAGAATAAAACTAATCAAAATTTAGAAGCATACCGTAAAATCTCTAATAAGAGGCAGGGTTTAAGTAAAGGAGCGTTATTTGACATTCCCGCAGAGCGGATGATCAACATGAAAGGAGAGGGTAGGGATGTGGTAGGGATAAGGACTCATTAG
>VYYI01002255.1:0-15532 GCA_021029175.1 Bilobella aurantiaca
TGATTACTATTGTGAATGGAATATAAATATATTCTGCGGTTGTTTGGAAATAAAGCTTTATAATCCGTTGAGGATATTTATAGTGGCTGACTGCTTTACTTTAGCAAGCGGTCTACATCAAATCATGCAAATCTTTAGTTTTTGAAAATCGGTATGTGGATTAATTTAAAAAAAAAATGAAAATATGAAATTCAGAACATTTGTGGATTTAAAATTTTTTGGAAATTTTATAGAAATTTACTTGCACTTTTAACACCGTGCACAATCAGAAAATGTTTGTGAACAGTGAACGATTTTGTAGATCAGCGCATTTAGTTTACAAGTTTTGATCAATGAAATGGTCTCTTGCACATATGACGCAGGGATCCGGGGACCTGGCTATGAATGCTAGCATCAAACTGACATGGTAACTTTAATCAATCTGTTACAAAGTCTATAGGACAAATGAGCAATGTGTAACAATTTGTAAAACATGAGAAATCATTTATAGTTTGCAATAAAATAAATAAATAAAAATCTAAATAAAATCTAAGAAATAAAAACAAAATGATTGCTATAGTGATAAAGTATCAATTACATATTCCTTTTTTTGGGCTTCATAAAGGTTACAAGCTGCATTTTTTTTAAATTGACGCTATATTACAGATATTACAGTAACTTAAAATCGTTTTCTTGCAAAAGAACAGTCGCGTGTTACATTGGTTGTCTTCTATTTGTAAAAACCATCCATATTATTAGAAAGCCTTGGAAAACGCTTCACTGAAATCCATATTTTTTGTTAATGTCGCAGTGGTAGATGTGTTCAGAGTTCAAATGTACTAAACTTAACGTCCAAATTATATTATTGAATTTGAATTTATTTTGAATTATATAAACTGATAGAAGAATACAATTGTATAAGATTCTTACTCACACCGAAATTTTTTTACTTACAATAAGAGCTTTCAAAAATTTTGAACGCGTTAGTTTAATAAATTATTCTTATTTATTTCATTGTCATATGCAACTAAAACATGATACATTATCCTCAATACATTATTGAGAAGTAAACAGATCTAGAGCATAGCATGTCGAAAATTTATGAAGTTGTTATAATGCTACACGTGACTACTTTCCTGTCGGAAGTTAGTTTGGATTCTCAAGGTGTACGCAGCAGTATCAACAATATAGAAAAATTCAATAAAGTTGTATCAGAGTTTTCTGTTTGCTATTTAACTATTGTTCTTTTAAACTCAAATTTCTACAGTTTGACACAAAGTTTGACAACACCAATTTTTCTAATAAGTGGAAACTTTTTTGAGATGAAGGATTGGATGGATATTTTAACAAAGTTAGCAATCAACACATATTTTTAATCTCTACTGTAGTACAATAATGGTATTAGATTTACAACACCACAGTAAGATTCTTAGGTTTGGACAGTGGCCTCCACTGTCCAGGCCTTAACTAAATTAATGAAGGAGACAAAACGGGTACTTGAAGGGCTCTTTGGCCCGAGGCTGGGTTTAGTGACCCTCAAAAACCTAACCTATGCTCTTTAGCGCCTAAACTAAAGGTGATGGCCTTAATTGCCTAAATAGCCCTACGCCCTTTAGGGGCCTAAACTAAAGGTGATGGCCTTAATTGCCTAAATAGCCCTACGCCCTTTAGGGGCCTAAACTAAAGGTGATGGCCTTAATTGCCTAATAGCCCTACGCCCTTTAGGGGCCTAAACAAATACATAAGGCCTATGGCCTATAAAGAGAAGAAGGGCCTTTAAGGGTAGAGCCATCCTGGTTCTGTATCATTCCTGGTGCCTGTGACATTCCTGGCGCAAGCCTCTCCAGTCATTAGGGACTTAATTGTGAAGGGGGTACTTGACCTGAGGGCATCTTCTGATACAGAAAGTTGAGTGCCACGGCGGGTCTTGCCACTGAAGCTCCGTCTTCCTTGGTAGTTTGAGGACCACCAGAGGATGATGAAGCCAGGTAGTGCGGACCCATTGGAAAAGTGGCAGGGAGGGTGAAACACGTCCTCATGTTTTATGGCCTTAACTCATAACAATTAATTAATCGTGTGTCATAACCTCACAAGATGAAACAAAACTTCGAATAAAATCGAGATAAAATTTGAAATTAATAGACACATGACATATCCTATGCTAAAAATTATTTAAATTTCAAAAATAAGGTTACTCGGAATAGATTCTTTTTAGAACAAATAAAACTGAAACAACAAATAAGAGTTCAATTGAAACGCTTCTGCAATGCTTACTCAAAAATAATTCATGCCACTTGACAAGCTTCTCATGCTATATCCAATAATATTTGTTACAGGAAGTCTGGCTACAATGGTTATATTCAATCCCATTTCATTACACCAAGCATACGGCTGGGCTGTTATGCTCTATTTGCATTGTTCCCAGAGTCCCTACCATACTTCAATTTGGAATCTCTTGAATACTGGAAAATGTACTTTAATCCAACACATACTATTCAAGACAGTTCGTATTCGTTACCACGAACAACACATGCAGTATATTTCAATACCATTACGACACAACCTGCATTTACTGTAGAGGGACAACATCAAGGATACCAGCTTGGCCTGAACTCATACCAACTAATATATTATACATCTGAAAGCAGTCTTGCCAATGTGCAAGTTGTATCTATTAGGTTGGCAATTTTTGTTCACACAGTTCACCTATTCTTGTCTATTGCCGGAATGGAATTCTTTAACGTTTCTGCAAGAAAGATAAGGCAGAGCATATACAGCGTTCATTGCAACATTTCTGCAAACACACATTATTACTTCCTGAGTAATTGCAGGTGAGCGAGCAGAGCCATTCGAACCACTATTTTTTTCAAATATGACACCTTCAAATCTGCCAATCTCATGGAGATGGTTGAAGGGTCCAAGGAGTGTCAAAATATTCGGGGAGTCAGGGGTTAATAATCCTACCCCCATAACCTTTGCCCCTATAAACCCAACTCCTGCATAAATGCACAACTGTCCGAATTGGATCGGTTGGCAAAACCTTTCTCAGAGACTTAAAAACAAGTGGCATATACTATACACAAAAATTTAAACTTCAAAATTTTGAACCAATTATTCAAAACACAAAATGGAATCTAGGCTTAATTTTCCCGCCATGGACTCAAAATAAATAACTTGCTTGGATATTGGGTGTGCAGTTTTTATTTGAAGGCACTGTATATTTCACGCAGGATGTCAGTACTGGGTTGTATTTATTACTTCCGGTATTTGATGTGATTATTTGTATCTGTTCTGAAGTTTCTAAAATTTGAATATAGCAATAATAAAACAGAAGGTAAAAAGCCCAATTGGCATAAGGAACATCCAACCATTCGGTTCAAATGGAGTAGCAAAATCAACAGGACTCAAATAGGATGGATGTGTACCAAGAAGTTTGTAGAAGTATACAGATACTGTATAGTGGGCCACCCAAATGTGAGGCGCCGATGTGGAGTTTACAGATTTAATAAGCATGGCTACCAATTTAATAGCATGGTCATGACCCGTGATTAAGCACCCAAATGTATTTAGACATCAATAGCATTATATGGTACAGGACGTAATAGGCACCGTACTTGCCAAGTGATAGGAAAATGACGATTGTTGCTTTTTCCAATAGTAAACGAGATGGCAAGTTGCTACCCATTGGAAAAAACAAGATGTATTTGATTTACATGATACTTTTTTCTTACTATAATGTTTCCCAAAAGTGCAGATACGTACAGTAAGGAATTCTTCAAAACATACTTGAAACGGTGTTTTTGTGATTCAGAGTAATTGCAAACTATTTCATTTGGTGGATCAGTTTGCTCATTTATTCCTAGCCTAAATTACTACAAAGTAGTTGTGAAGACCGTAGCAATTTGTCTTGTTCATAGAATATCTACACTCATTTTTCCATTCAAAGCTGTATACTAACGTGCAATACACACCATGCGGAATGTTGTAGACATGAATTATGTGTGCTACAAATTTTTGGGCGATCAACTGGGACCTGAATGTATTTAGTAGCTGGCTTTAAGATCGAAATATTCGTGGACACTGCTCTCAATTGCATTATTGGCTCATTTGACAAATCGATTTTTAATTTTTGTAACTTTGTTACATCAAAGTGGAAAAGTTGTTTGCTCGTGCTTCATTATAATGCTCATTCAAAGAAACAACCTTCTACAAAACCTAGAATTAAATTGATTTAATGCTTTCCGTTAGATTTGAACACACTTGTTATCGCGCTTCTTCGATCTTTTTATCGGATGCCAGAAGCAGAAGTGGAACTTTAAATATATTAAAAATTAAGCAAATGTAAGATCTGCTTGTTTTTTTAAATATATTTCCTAAACTTTAAACAAGCAAATTCTTTGCATCCCAAAAAGTACTAATAAATAAAATAAAGTGTAAACTTAATTATGTGTCTTCAACGTGAAGTTTTATGACCACAAGTAATTCATTAGACTAATTTCAAAGTAAACCTAATATGTTGCAAGTGAATTACATTTGAATAAAATATAACAACAACGCTTTATGCAATAACTTTATTTTTTTAACCAATTTCACAGAATAAGATTTTAAAATTGTGTCATAATTTAGGAAATCCGTCGGTTTGTTTCCAATTTGCTGTGTGGATTGAGGCCTCTTAGCGCTATAAAGTAAAAAACAACTTAACATATCATACAAAAATAATTGCGTACACATTTGTAATGCATCTCGCGTTGATTACGGTTTACGCCAAAAAACGACTAAACGACTGATTGATTGAATATACACAAATAATGTTATACATTGAGCGCAGGCCAAATGAGAACGTTCAAAAGTTAACTAATCGTTAATTTTGCTACACAATCAACAAATTTCGTTTGCAAAATCTTTGGTTTGGCTACAACATATATATTGAGATTACATCAAAACGCTTTGGCAACAATCTAAGATGTTCTTTGCTAGCTTGCGCTTACTGTACAGCAACCTAATAGTATTATATTGCATAATACTACATGGGTCATTTACATTACGTAAACTTCCAAATAGTACCCGTGCGGTAATACTTGACTAAGGACCTCATAGTGGTGAAGTATTTTTAAATACTGAACTAATATTTGCATTTGGGTATTGTTTATTCAAACAACAACAAATTTAGTTAGGAATGAGGCGCTACTTCAAATATTGCGCCCCCAGGGTGAGGCACTAACCGAGAGATGAGTTCTTATTTGAGACTGAGGCACTAAATCTACTTTACTATATAATCCTGGACCTAAAGTGTATAAAGTGTAAAATGAAAAGTTTTACCGATGCACATGCGTTTGGTGTTGTGTAGTTGTAGGTCAATTGCTCTGAAGTTCCACACTTTTGGAGCGATAAACCATTCTCATTATAGCTGAGGCACAGAGGCAAAGGCGACATCGACATCAATACTGTGTCGCTTCCATCCTATACAAATGTACATATATTATGAAAAGCACTGCTTATGGCGACATAATCGATTTGTTGAAAAATGAACTAAAAAACTAGAGCATTGGATTATTCCTAATTTGCTGCAGGTGTACCATGACCTATTCTCGCCGTGTTTAGATGACCACCAATCACTCTCAAACCCCCAAAATTAGATTTTTTGTTTGATTTTTACATTTAAAACACAATGTCAAATTATAATCTGTATTTGTTCACTTCTGCTGCCCATAAAAAGGCTAAAAACTAAGTCGGCCGCTTTTTTAATGCAGAGCATATTATGTTGTTCAGCGGTCTTAAAAATTGTCGTATGTAACTTGGTAATAGCATATCAAACCAACCCGCCAGTCGACTGCACTGCTTTTGAGCGGTACATATTTTATGTTTCTTTTTGTTTTTGATTTTTTCTAATAGAATTTTACAATGAAAAGAGAGGACAATTAGCTTCAAGAGATATCTCCTAATTCTACAAATTGTGCTATTTTAGCCACGATTTCTTTTGTTTCACGTGTATCCCCGTTTGCTGTCTTTATATTAAGTTATTTGTTAGAAACATAACAGTTGCCTACCGTTGATAGTGTCCAGGTCTGCGTCGCGGTTGTGTCGCACGTGCCAGGATAAACAATAGCTCCTTCAGACAGCTCTGTCGTATAGAGGCATATTCCAAACCCTGCGAATCGTATGCTACTTGGATTCGTGGTGTCATACTGCAAACATTACATAATTACTTTCCTGCATAATCTTGACAATTTATTATTATTAACTTTGCCTTGCACAGACTTACCGGAGCTTTGCTTGAAATTAATTGATTGACATCTCCTGCATTACACACCTCGAGTTCAATTTCGTTTAATGCAGCGTTGTAGCCAATGCAATTTCCGGTGGACAACGAGTTTTGCAGCATAAATATCGGTGCATCCTGAGCCTCAATCAACATGCTCTGACTTGGACTTGATTCATCACAAGCGGATTGATACGCATATTGGGTAGAGTCATCGAAGGCAAGGCAGGTAGCCGGGGACGTGAGATTGTAATTAAATATTAAGTTCTGTAAGATTTTGGAAACACAATTTGATGTTATAAATACCACATGTGTTTACAATGAAATCAAAAGTGCACTATCACCGTGATCGTGAAAAATTGTCTATATCCAGAAACTAACTTTAAGGTCTACCGCACCACAGCGCTGTATTTTTCAATAAGATATTTTGACTTAGAAGTATACTTTAGAGAGAAAGAGTCGTTTGTATAAAACGTTAAATACAGTTTAATTAAGCAACTAGTCAAAACCCGAAAAACCAAATTCTCCGGTTTTAGTGGGTCATTTAAGGGTCGCCAATTCGAGGGAGAAGGGTTAGACCCCGTTTCTTGAAACCTAAGCGACGGAGAATATTAATATTTACACATAATATTTCTTAAAAGCTTAATACCCCTCCTAGTGTGCTAGTTTTGGTATTGTAGTACATTTGGTCTTAGTTTGAAAAAATGTTATAGTAGTTGTAAGGATTCTCTAGGCGATCAAAGTTGCTGAATACAAATTTGGCAAATGATTAATTTTTGATGACAACTTGAAAACATTTAGGGTTTACAATATTACATTTAACTTAAGTACTGCGGAGGATTTACTTACCGCGTCTGGGTAAGGAAACCATTGTGTGTATGCAAAAGGTGGAGGATAACACAACGTAGTAATTACTGAGGTTCCATCTGCAGCATTAATATTGCTGCTGCCTAGGCACAAATTCAAGTTTACAAAGTAAACGTAGGCAAAGTAGGGTAGCAACTATAAAGAAACAAAAAAATGTAACACGGTTACCCAGGTACTACATAGATACTGACACTTACCGAATAATCGTAGAGTACAATGAGCTGATTTGCGTCACACATGTCGCAGGAAGCAAATTCCAAATTTGCCCCTTCGTCACCTGAGGTTGCGCGAAGGCACTTTCCGAATTCAGAAGCACTGTGAACTATACCCACACGCTAAAAACAAAATAAATAAAATATTTTAGTAAAAATTTACATGTTCATTGTGTGAGCAACAGAAAATAATTTTTTTTTACTCCGATACTTTACCACGACCAATTTATTTGCAGAGACCCAAAGGAATCATAATTAAATTAGGAGAAATTTCAAATATTAGTCGCACTAAGCCACATTCACAAATATGCAATTCCGTTTTGCAGTTTTCAGTTCATAATACCAACCTTGTAGCTACGATATGAGAGGCATTAGCAGTAAGCTAAAAATAAATAACTTGCAGTTGCTGCTGTCCATGCAACACTGCTATCAGCAATTCTGCAAGAAAAGTAAAGTTGATTCGGATCAACTACACTTTTCTTGTTCCCGCAATAAAAGTGTCGCAGCATCATTTTTAACTACTGTATGGCAGATTTGTAGGATTTGCAGTCTACAGTTGGTAGGTCTATGTAAATGGGGCTTTAGGTCTACAGAGCCGCGGAGAAAACGTCGTAAAGTAATGGTTTCACCAAAAATGTTTACTGGTTAATACAGTACTTACATAACCCTCTGCCTTGGATGACAAGAGGGACACAATCGTGACACCCAAAACCTGTCGAGCAATGAAACCGCACTGCATCATAGAACGTCAATTGGCAACCTATAATCAAAGAAAGAACATTGAGTTAAGGTTTTCAAAACCCAAATTAATTTTCAAAACAAATTTTTTAAGCTTTAGCTCAAAAGTGGTATTTCTTTTCAAATAATATTAATTAAGCTGTCTTAAAAATGTTCCCTACTAACTTACCCTTACAGGAGAATAAGAGAAAAGTTAAAAGAAATTTTGCTTTTGTATTTTAACGTAAAATTTAGTTGAAATTATATATTTCTGGGTTAGTAAATTTTAGCCAACTAGTGCTTTATATTTATAGAATTTTCCAAGCCGTTGCATTGACATTTGAAATTTAAAGTTAGTTAAATCAATTAGAATTGTGACGCGCGGGAATTTGTACTTTTTTTAGAATTTTTTTAGCCCGTGCACAACGAAAAATCGCATTTTCATGATTTTATTTTCGTCACAGAATAATTATTTAGTCTTTTGAATTTCAAATTGAAACATATGAAAGTTTGAATCAAGCGGTTTTTCCTTTCCAATGCCACACATCATTACTGTTCTACGTAATAAGTGCCAAGTAAACCGAGTAGTGAAATCGAGGTCAGTTTGTTCAAGTCAGACAACTAAAGTGAAGTAACTCTATGTTTCCACCAATTAAATTGTTCCATTTTTAAGGAGTCAAATTTTAAGACATTTTAAGCTAGATATAATTACAAGTATTATATTACAAATCAAAATTAAACTATAAATATTTTCTTTAATCGAAGCAGCTTAATTAATAATATAATACTAATTAATAAGCAAAGTTTCAAAACGATTTACTTCCAACTGGAAACAAACTCTCCCAATCCTCAAGGTACCGAGAAGATTCAAAATTAGAAGTTTTTGACATTACAGCTGAATCCGGCTGATCAACATGTAAGGGAGTGGGTGAAGATGTTAGGAATTATTCATTGCTATACATATGTATGCATGAAATATGTAAATACTACTGAATTATTTTCTACTATTTTTTATGCTTTCCTACCATTTTTATTATGTGAAATTTCAAATTTTCCCACTCACAACTCTAACTTTTCCACTGTGTGCCTGAATGGTGTGTATAACGAGAGACTTTTAATTTCAAGACTTAAAGAAAGCAGATTTCCAGACGGTAGCAAAGGGTAGCACAGTGGAGAACTGAAAGACCGCAAAAAATAAACCCCAATATTTAGAAGAGATTAGTACAAAGTACTAATATTTGGTTTCAGAATTTTTTTAGCAACTCTAGTAGTAGGGCGTATGAGAGGTATTCGAGTCGTTTCGGAGAAGGCAATTTTACTTGTCAGCTTGGCCATTATTCGGGTTAGTTTGACCGTCCTCTTGGACATAGTGTGAGAACTGTAGTACTGGCCCATCCTATTTTCTACCAGAACAGTCTACAACAATACATTTCACAAGCAAAATAAAGAACGCATTATTTAGCAAAATTTGCATATTAAACCCATTATGCTTATTAGAAAATAAATCTTTAGAGGAGGAATTGACACTAGCAATAAAACACAGCGGAGCTATTGAGCATTACTTCTTTTGTGCTGTAGAAATTTTACAAACTGAAACAGACCTTCCAACTTCGTTTTTGCTTTTAACTATGGAAAACAATTTTTCAGCAAGATGGTTTTAAGGCTCATACAAAACTTTTCTTTTCAACACGGGTATGAGGACAAACAAATTTTGCAAATTTTTACTAAAGTTTTCCATTAGTGTTTTTGTATTTCTGTCCTCGATGGCAACGCTGTACATGACAAAGTTTTGTCCACGCTTTGATGGCAGTGTGGACATGAGTGTGAGAAACTCTAATTGCTGGCTCTGATCCCAGAAAAAGGTTGCAAGCTTTGCAAGTTGGTCGACAGTCTCGTTTCCTTCATACCCACTATACTCAGGTATCCAGTGAACCGTGACCGGACGCGTTGAGGCTAGGTGGTTCAGTGACATCTCTACCTCAAGCTTTTTCTCCTAAGTATCAATTTGTGGCCAAATGCCGCCAAAGCAATAATAGTGTTTGAGGTAAATTGCTATTTAAATAAATTAAGAAAGTCGAATTAAGTAAATTCGACAGTGGTCTACTATATTTTTGTTCGTATCAAATTATATGGGAATATATATATATATCATATTTTGAACAATCTTTTGTTTTTATTTTCTCCGAAATCCACTAAATGCGAAACAGTTGATAAAATGATATATTATAAAAGGTTGAGCTAAAGCGTCTTGAATAGCATTTAGATGTGCATGAGGAACGTTTTTTAAAGTCGTATCCGCCTTATGATGTTGGTTTGCAAAATACAATTGCAACGCAAACGATATTTTTTATGCGAATAGTACTAACTGCACCGTTTTCTAAGCCTGGGTGGGAGAGTACCTGTAATAATAGCAATGTTTATTCTTTATACGCTTTTCGCATAAAATAGACTTATCCTATATTAACGTATTAGCTTAAGTCTCAATCTAATCCTAACTTAGCTTAAATATTTGAAAAATAATTTTTAGAACTAAATTCACTGTACTGTAAAAATAAGAATATGTAAGTTTAAAACTCTACAAACCTTAACTTCGTTTGCGTCTTTTGTAGTCCAGTTCTTTAATTTCAATTTTACAGCTTCTCTAATAACACGACTCTCATAATTTTTTGCAGTACCCCAGCTAAACTGTGGTAAAATCACTTCAAAAACCTGTGAAAAATACATTGAGTCACTGGGACTTGCTTCAGCTGTATTCACATTAGTTTTTAGCTTGTTGAGTAATTCTAGCGCAAGGGTTTTTGCCTGAAACCAAGTTATTGTAATAGTGAATTAAATGAAAGTCTCTAAAACACATGATTAATACTAAATTATGTATTTAATATTTATTTATCAAGAAAATTATATAAAACTTGAAAACTTCAAGTGTAGTTCTTTGCATTAAGGGTTTGTGTTAGAGCGTGGAATTAGTTTTGTATATAAGCTAAACTAAATCTGTCAATTATTGCGTAAATTGAACACAAAACATCAAACTATACAGCAAATACACAGCACTAATTTTTGTAGGATGTTTCTATTGGGTTTGAAATTTACTCATTAGCCTGTAAAAGTATTTCATATTTAACAACAACGTAAATATTTGGCAACTAAACTGAACACAAATAGATATTCTGATATTTAACATTTAATTATGCCACTTACTTCTGCATTGTCAAGTCTAAGTTGAACTTTGGGCCTTTCAAAATATAACTTGCGAAACTCCAATATAACTTCATGTATTAGCGCACCGTCTACAAATATGAAATTACAAAAAATATCAAATTTCAAGTAATTAATCATAAATAAATAAAATAACAATATTATCCTGAACAATATTCGGGTACAATTCCGCTACCAAAACGAAAGTTATTATACAACCCGAAAAATGTTGTTTGGCAAAAGACCATCGTTAAGTTTTTAAAATTTCGCCCCTCCCCCCCCCATTATAAAACTGTAAACTTTTTCTATGAAAAAATAAATTTAAGCTAAATATGTAAGTCTACAAAATGCATCGTAACAATATCTACTAATTTGCTCATAGTTGGACTAAGAATGAATTAAACATAAGTTTGAAAGTTTCCGCACGCTTGAATTTATCACATATGTTTGAAATATATATTTAAAAAAAACACGTGACAGTTTAATTTCATTGTAAAGTCTCTGACATATGTTTGGTTCGTTCTATAACCCGTTTAATGTACTGTATTGAGGTTTTACGGAATTTATTTTTGGTTGTCACTAGAAGCTATAGCATATCTGGTCCTAGTTTTATTACAAAAATATACGTACCTTGTGCCATGAATTCGATTTGTTCCGTTGCATTTACTTTTTCTTCCACGACAAAATGTGTTTCTGAAATATATGGTGAATTTCAATATAAATTCGTGACATTGTTAATAAAATAATATTAAAATACCTTGGTCTTTATTATTTTTAACTGAAGGGTCGCCTGCGTTTTTGGAGCCTAGAAAAAAAATTTATATAATAGATACGAAGTTAAAAAGAATTATTAAAAATTGTGGAAAAAGAACACACACTGCGTGATCTAAAAGCATGAAACTGTATATACTCGAGAAACAAAAAATACGCTCTGCAAACACAATACCTAAAGGAAAATTTAGCAAAGAATCTAACACATAATTTAAAATAAAATATATAATCTAAAAAGTCATCGCAAACTAAAAGATATGATTTTGATATAGCAAATAAGTATTTGCGCATAAAAAGAAGAAATTCGGCTGGTAATGCTTGTCCCAGCTGCAACCCCGGTTGCAAATTTCACTGCCTCATTTTTCGGACCTAATTAAGTGATGGTATTGGGCAAAAAGAAAACACTTTAAAAGAGAATAGGGTTGTGCCTTCTGTGCAGGAATTGTAGAAAAACTGAACAAAATTTAGGAATTGACATTTGAATGTTTGCCAACATGATACACGACACAGTTAGTCGAAATTTTCCTGAGCCGAATTTTATTCGGAATTAGTTGAAAAACGTTGTAAAGCATGTCTACTTACCATAGTTTGGAAATGTGATATCTATATGTTTCTCTTGTAAAGCGTTGTTTTCTCTTTCCCACCATGACGTCACGTCATTTACAGTAATTTCTTGTGTTTGTGTACCATCCATTCCATGTTGGTATGTTGCAATTACAAGGTCTCGTAAACTTTGTGGAATTTTTGCTAGACAAATATTACAATGTTAAAGCTGCATACTTTTAAATTTAGACAAATTTAGTAGCAGTAAACAAAATCATGATTGATATAATACTGCATAATAATAATATAGTCCCACTTTACCAAATTAATTTTAATAATCAGGTTTTAAGTTTAGAAAATGTTGAGTTTGAAACAAGATTGATTGAATGATAATATATGCATAAGGATTGAGCATAGTACCTTTGTCAAATTCAGTTTGAATATACAGCGCAAAGGATCGTTTTGCTCTAAATATTTTACGCATGTAACTTTCTGTTTGAGCTTCCCATTCTTCCACTTTTGCTTTGTTTTCCGGGCCTTTCTTCATCAGTGTTGAATATTTCCTTGAGTCTCCAACCCAAGAAATATCCGGGAACTTGAGGTAAACGAATGAAATTGCAAACGAGTGCAAGTCAACGGAGGGTTGAATTGGAGGGTACAACTTTGTTTTGACATTGTATTGAGAAAGCACGACGTATTCTAGCAAGCTTAGGTACATTTGAGTGCCTCCTACACATTCTCTGAACTGCTTTGGGACAACAGCAAGTCCAAAATCCACGAGAAACACTTTAATTATTCGATTTCCTTCTTTTGTTACCGTAATTTTTAGCATGAAGTTTTCGAGCTTTATGTCAGCATGAACATATCCCTTGGATTGGAAATAAGAAATGCTCTGGATCTAGTAATGCAACAGAGTTAAAACCATAGTTTAGCATCAACAATATTTACAATTGTCACTTAATCATGGGACTAAATTTGCATTTTCAAATAAGTAACTTTATATTACTATCATTTTTAAGCAATAATATTCCAAACTAGAGCTCAAAGCAGCAGACTAAGATTTGGGTCTTGAATAATGTGTGAGATGAGAAAGAATTATTTGAAGCGTATGTTTGGAATTTTTGAATAGCTTTAAAATCGGCGGTTTGTAATTGTTCCAACGGTAATTTTTTGTGACAAGTTTTAAAATAGGCACATTCAAACAGTGATCGATTTTATTAATTTAATTGTGCCTCAGCTCTGTCAACAAACCAATGCAGTACAATAGCGCCTTGCAAATTTTTCTAAAAAAAAACACGTCGAATCGACTTGTAAATTGATTTGCCATGAGATTAATTACATTGCAAGTGTATAGCAATTGGAATGAAATATTGTGGAATCATGGTTGGCGGTTTCGCCATGTTTCACTATTTGTCAGTGCAATGCGATTGCTTAACACAAACAGAAATTGAGTGTTTTGTGCATTGGCAAATGGCAAAATGAATCCTTCAAATGTTTACAAGAAAATGATGAATTTTTAAGTTTGTTATCTAAGCAAATCTATATCTATCTATATAAGTATACATCTAATGTCACGTATATAATATATCTAAAATAATTGACTGTACCATTCCAACGCCCAGCTCCACCCACTCTTTAAAAGTAAAGAATTCTCCACAGTAGTCTAATAGTTCGCCATCCAAGAGTTCCATGGCAATAAATGCATACTTTTCACCATCAATAGTAATTATACCTTTTCCATATAACCCGGCAATTCCAACTAGAATTTACAATAAGCGTATAATTAAATGCCAATGCTGTAGTACTAAGAAAGCAAAAACTATTTAGGTAAGGCTATACTTTTTTTTTTCGAACATGCACAAGAATTCCCCTAGCTTGCGTGATTGTAAATGTTGTAAATGTAAATACTTGTAAATGCTTCAGAAATTTTTGCTAGTTTTTAACACAATTTTGTTATTTACTACTATTTCTGCACTATGAGTTAAAACAGAAAATGAATTTAGACATGCTTACACCGATGAGCATTCATGAGATGTACTGCTCCCACGTAAATCAGAGCTTCAAGTTTCTCATATATTTCATATTCATGGTCAATGGAATACTTTTTGTCCATTCTTGCCTGAAAACGTCAAGAAAAAACTATAATGGTTGTAACTTTAGCTTTTTTTAACATAAGAAAACATGTTACATTAGAGAATACTTTGGTTAATATAAAAGAAGTAATTCAATAGTGAACAAAAACTTACAGTTTTAAATGCAATTTCTGCCTTGTTTGTGAAGTCGTAACCTACAAATAAAAATGGTTAGTAACAGAAAGATCTTCAAAGGAAAGTGTAAAACTATCAAAACAACACTACTATTTTCGGTTGGAAGAAAAATTGTAAATTTGACCATGTTCAAATGTAACATGTGAAGCATTTTTTGTATAAAAATCTCACAAAAAAATCTAAATTTTTTAGAATTCGAACTTTTTTGACAGGGGAATTTTAGTATTAATCTCCGTTCCCTTCTGATTACTTTAATGCGAATTTTTGGTTGCTGGGTTTTGTTTTGTAGTGCAATTCTAGTTTTGGAATCCAACTGAAGCGTCAAAGTGCAAATGCAAAACATGTGTCGACGGACGGACGCACAGGAAGAAAAAAAACAAGACATTGTTAAGAATAAGTTTGATGCTAGTACCGGCGTACACTTTTCCAAATGCTCCAGTACCAATATGCTCTTTAGTAAACTTATACGTTTTTACTGCTGGCTTAGTTGTACCGTCCACTTGAACATAGTGTGAGAACTGTAGTACTCGTACCGGCCCATCGTATTTTCTACCCGAACAGTCCACAACAATACATTTCACAAGTAAAATAAAGAACGCACTGTTTAGCAGAATTCTGCGTAGTAAACCCATTATGCTTATTAGAAAATAAATCTTTAGAGGAGGAATTGACACTAGCAATAAAACACAGCGGAGCTATTGAGCATTACTTCTTTTGTGATG
>VYYI01002256.1:0-15530 GCA_021029175.1 Bilobella aurantiaca
TGATAGTAACAGGACACTGCTTACTTGCCCTACACCTCCATAGAATGGGACTCACTGACTCGCCGACCTGCACAAAGTGCGGACGGGCTGAAGAAAGTAGGGACCACTTCTTAATGGAATGTGAGGGTTATACACAACTTAGACTAAGAATCTTTGGACGAGCGTTTTTGTCAAAAGAGGACTTGGCTAATATCCCTCTGCCCTTGTGGATAGAGTTTTCGATAAAGTCAAGAAGGTTTAAAAGGGAAAAGCAGGGGGAAATCCCGAGAAATTAAAGCTGTTTTTCAAAGGAGTGACCGAAATATGCCACCTTAGCGCATGCTCGGCGTGAGTCTCACTATCCTAAAATAGGTAGGAAGCTCCCTCTTACAAACATACATACATACACATTACGAAGTGGATAAAAATTTTAGACCAGTGATAGGTTTTTTTTATATCAATTGAAATTAATTGCATTCATTTTTTAAACAAACATTGAAAAATGCCGTTGTAAACGCTCTACATTTCCAGTATGTTAATGACCGTGTTTTGAATAATTTAACAGAGAGTGAAGATAAACTCAACTAAAAAAGCGAGAATTAGATAAATAGCAAATAAATAAATAGCAAAAAAATTAACCCTTTTTTGCCATATAAAATGAATAAATATTATTGCTTTAGGTTTGTAAATTTGTTTGATTTATCCGTTTTACATCATTACTGGCATTTGAAAGAAAGTAAAACTAATTAATTAAGATTTCAAATATCATTGTGCTTTTGATAAATCTTTTAAATATTGCCTATACATAATTAATGCTTTTTTTGACGATACTAAATAGAAAGAGTTTGTTTGGACTTCAAGAATCATCAAATTAAAAAAAAAAAGTCCAAGCCTAATATTGTAATATTAAAGAATTAAAGAAATATACAATGGAAACATCATTTAGAAAGATGTTTATAGGTTTTGAAAACATAATCAAGCAAGGTAATTGTTTTCTTATGGTTTTAATTTAGTGTTAATATTATATTGTCTTATTTGTTAAAAATGCAGTTATAATTAAAGAGTCTACTAGGACGCGCAAATTGAGTCCCATAAAATTAGCACAATTAATTACGAAGAAAATAATTTCTTTAAGTTTATCTTTTCTAATTAATCTTCCCTTAATTGCTTTAAATCAATAAAACCACCTCAAATGAAGCAGCATGGAAGAAACTTACGGGGCCACTTTCTCTTTTTCACGTTCCCATCAACTAATCAACTTTGCTCAAGGCGATCTAGTCAAACGCATCAGAGCTCAGCATGGAAAACATGATTGTAAAATAAACAAGGTGACAATGTGATATGGAGTAAATGTATATATAAGTAATTTTGTGAAAGAGATCTGAAGAAGATTCATTTTAGCAAAGTTGATGATTCTTGAAAAACAAACACAAAAAGCAAAAATATTGTAATATTATATTTGATATCTTATGTAGAATTAGGTTATATCAAGATGCCAACACAACTCCGTCCACTTTATTAAGTAGCAAATTAGCTACTTTACGGGAATGTTCTGTCCGCCTGCCCGCTTGCGCAATAGTGTTTGGACGGGCTAACTTTTTGCGGGAGAATATTCTCGGGGTCAAGAGGAGGTCAAATTCGAAGATGGGCCATGGGAGTCTCCCTATTCCCCTCCATTTCGATGACATAGTATTGACCCCGCAAATACAAAAGATTGTTTTTATTTGTTTCTTGCTAGTTTTGTTTTAATTGAAAAGTTATTATAGTCTCAATGACCCATATGACTCCTTACTCCCATTCCATGACCTCTTAATGACCCCCAAAACCAAACAATCGGATTTTTTAAATTCTCATAATTTTACATATGAAAGTTACAATGAAAAGTTAGAATAGTCTTATGACCCCTTACCCTTAATTTGATACCTCCGAAATGGCCTCCAAAAGCGAAAACACGGATTTTTCAAATAAAAAATCTAGATTTAGACAATACAAATACAAATGAATGACCCTTCCCTTTCATAACTATGACACCGCAAATGACCCCCATTTGTACGAGTACAATACGCTACTTGTTACTTGTTTGCAACGGTTTATTCCGTTTTCCAAATCTGCTTGACTGATGAGAGATGACTGATTTGGTAATGACAGAGTTGCATTTTCATCTCTACATTAAACAGTCTCCTATGCTCAGTGAGTTGGAAGTAAGCCATCCGAGTAATCAAATGAAGTTACCCTTAAAGCATGAAAGAAAGTCTCACATTTCCTTTCATAGAAATTTCTTTAGAGAAAAGCGAGAGGTTTAAGAGACAAACTGAATTTAAGCAAAATGAAACTGCGTCGCATCAAAGTCCTCATAATGTATATGTGGCTAATAATTGAGATAGTTTGCTTTGAGCATCTTGAACATTTTAATGGTTAGACGTTTGTTTTCACTAAAATTCTCAGTATTTTTTATATTGATATAAATTTTTTAGTTTATTTTTCATGCATTAACACTTTAAGAATTGATAAATATTTGATTCAAATTCAAATTATTAATACAAAAATTGAATTCAGATTTACCGATCGTTTAGTAACCTCAACTTATATCAATTAAGTTCCGTTTAAACACTTTGTCCAGAAGAAATATTTCCTCTTTATTGCATATCAATTGCACGCTGTGTGTAGCTGTTCTTGTATTGGGAAGATGGTTTTAGAGAAAAGAGACTAGACAAACAATAACGGAAGGTTGCAGAACACAAAGTTAAAAACCTTTTCTCCTGAGACGGGCTTGTTTGACAAAATATAAGTAATGGGTTGGAGGCGGGATATCTACAAAAGTTGTCACAAGGAAATTACTAGAAGAAATTGTTGTAGTTAGTCAACTGGAATTTTTTATGCTCTTCTTGTTCCGGTGCATTACAAATAGGAGGGTGGGAAGTATAAAGTTCTTAGCTTGAACGTTAAAAAATGTCTTGTAAAAACCATTCTAAAAAAACGCGAGTGAAAATAATTTGTTAGTACTTCCAAGGTAACACAAGCTCAAATGTAAATTAACTTGCATGAGCGGAATAACGTTTTTGAAACATTTACAAAAGGATGTAGATAGCTTTGTGGCAAAGCTTGGTCAACGATTTAGGGTGTGGAAATCTCTCATCTGCTTTCTATTTTTTCATCTTTTTTTGCAACTCGAGCAGTAATTACTGTAAAGTATCATCGTTTAATAATGCAATGTTGCAGCATGTGACATCAAAAAGTTAATTAAGAGATAAACAAATTGAATTTCCAGAACTCACTACCTCAAAGTCCTACCCCAGTCTGCATGATAATATAATTTTGAAAAATTTACAAACAAACACTAAAGATTTTAGTAGTTTTTCATACTCGAGAGCACAGTAAAAAAAACATTTAAAGCTAAATTTAAATTACAAATTTTAAAAGGTTACAAATATATTGTAAGCTATTTCAATTCAGGAAATTTCGAACTTGGCACAGATTGCTCTACGCAAAAATTTATTTTTTGAAGTTTACATTTGAGTATGGAGTATTAAAAAAAAACTATAGAAAATGCTTAAATTCTATTCTTGTCAAGCATGTCAACAACGCAAGCAAGCATGAGGAACTTTATGAGATGTTGTTGAGCACAAAGCAACAAAGCTCTTGTGTCAAATTTCAATTAGTAAAATAAAACGCAAGTAAACACACACACTAAACTTGATATCATACATACGTTTTATTGACTTTACCTTTTTTGGGAACGAATTTGTCTAAAAATTTAAAATTACATAACTTCATAAGTATGTTTTAAGTTAACAAAGTGAAACTATATCAATGTAGTTGAAATAAGCTAAAGAGGCAAATTATACAATTTTATACGAATGTTTCCTATGCGAATCGTTCAAAAATATATCACTGAAAATAAGCCGATTTAAAAGAAGTAGAGCATATGTAATTTAGTTATGGGAGTTGAATAATTTTTCTGTAAGGCTTAAGACACAATAGTTCTGCTCCATGGAAAGGCAAGCAAGCAGCACTAAGAGGATTTACAAAAATTCCATGTAACTTGAAAACTCTAAAGGCAGGATTTTAAAACAAAGAAAGCAAAACTTTTTCTCACAATTAAAAATAAAATGCATTTTAGATGAAAAAAAAAACATTTTGTAGAAAAATATTTTGCAGTGCTGCGCGTAATGATTTAAAAAATAGGAAATCACGTTATTTGAACAAAAATTTATGCAGGTTTGAAGATTATTACCCCTGGCAATGGGTTGGGTAATGATTGGGATAAAAGAAAAGTTTGCTCATTAGTTTGTCAAGGATTGACGGGAAGTCAGAGAAAGTAATTAGACAAAAAAATTTTTTAAATGCTTTTGCTACAGTTTTGAAAAAGTATTTGTAAGTGCCTTTTGCAATGATTATAAACGTACCTCTTAACCTTCCGAAAAAAGTAAACGACAATTTTCTAAATTCAAATTCATAATTTCTAATGGTAACTAAATACACTTTTGATTTCAGTTTTAGAATTGAACTTATTATGAAAAACATTCAAGTCTACAAGTATCACAATCAAGCAAAACATAAATCAACAGAATATTTTCAAAGGGAACGATTTACTCATTTTACTCAATCAGACCACATAATTACATAGAACTCGCTTTTCTAATGTGTTTTGTAAGAGCTTTACTAGTGCTCAAGCTTCTACATAAATCCAGTGTGCGAAAGTGAGACGTAGTTCTATCGCCCCTGGGCAAGCAGAACACAAGACTGACTTCAGTAGGGATACATTCTTATTTTGTAGTGATTGTAATAGTTTGTGTTCAGTAACATGATACAACAACATATAGATAATTGAATACAATACAATAAAACAGTATACAAATAAGTATAATTAATATATAGTTAAATAAATTGGTAACGGTAAAATTAATATTAAATAGTTATAATAAAGTAAATCATAAGATACTATGAGTGATGTTTCTAGACCTCAGACTTTCTTTCATCTAAACGCCATTGAGCAAAATTATTACCCTCAAACTAAGTTTTTTGCAACTTTCTCCTTTTCTTGATCTGTTGCACAAATCAACCTTTCCAAGAGTATTCGTTCTGCTTTGATTGGTAAATGTCTTCGAATTTTCTTGCAGCTTTCCATGACGCAATTTTTGTCCTTCACGCTTCCCGCATTTTATGTCAGAAGTTAGGTAAAGCTACTTCTCTCTGCTATTAAGCCCGCCCACTTACAACTTAAAAAGTTGTAAGTCAACACCAACGCAACTCAGAAAACTACCATTAAACTACTACTTCCATGCATTATTTAAAAAAATTTGGTAAGCCACTACTGCTAAAATTTTTACCTATTTTAAACATTTAAACATTTTCTAACGTCAAATTTACTATTCATACTAAAATTTGGATACTTTGTTTTACCCTTTATTAGCCTGTGAAATAGACTTTAATTCGAGCTAATTCAAGACGTTGGCATAATGACAGTAGGTTTTTAATATTAAATAAATGATTGAATTAAAAATCAAAGGTAAGATTTGGGGGACATTGCTTTGGTAAACAACTAAATTACTCAACTAACTAAACTACTACTAGTAACATTTTGAAAATTAAAGGCTTTTAATTTCTGCTCATCGTCCATTTGTTTACCTAAACCCCAAAGACACCCATTAAGAGTCTTTTAATAATATGATTGACTCCCAAACCTCTGAATCACAATCTTTCTTTTTGAAAATTATTCACTTTTTACATGCACAAAATAAATAATATAAGGGCCAATAGTTTTGGAAAAAAAATTTGTTTGCATAAATTTAACATTAGGAATATCATAGATCTGATTTAATTATTTGTAACATTTCGTATTCTGAAATGCTTCCTTATCCCTAGGTGAAATAGTAGTGTTTGTGTAAATTTGCAGGAGGCGTATACGTGGCTTGCTATTCCATCCTAATTTGAAATGCAAAACTTTGCAGGATGTGTCAGTCCCTGCTTGATAACGAGGGCGTAATAAGTATCTCCGAGTAACTTCTGACACAGGAAGTTTCTGAAATGGAGCTTTCGTTTCCTGACGGCGAAGGGGATCTGTACCAAAAATTGGATTTTCAGTGAGGAAGGAACTTTCTCCGTAGTTGGGGGCGCCTCTTATTCTGCCTTTCAAATGTAACCTTAGACTCAAATTTCTCCCATTGTTAAACTACGCTTTCTTCCTCTTCCGCGGTTGAACTCCACTTCCTCCACAATGACAAAGTGGAGAATATAAAGTGGAAAAGCAGAGAGAAGAAAAAAATTGATGAAAAATGACATTCAAACAATTTTCCCGCAAAATTCTAGATAAATTTACATGACATCGAAACAATAGAAGTATTATTAGAATTGTATTTCAGTTTTTCCAATTATATCCAAGAACTATTTAGTTCTTGATTTATTCTCTCCTTCTCATTCAATACAATTATGCAA
Source organism: Bilobella aurantiaca (assembly GCA_021029175.1). Taxonomy (NCBI): domain Eukaryota; kingdom Metazoa; phylum Arthropoda; class Collembola; order Poduromorpha; family Neanuridae; genus Bilobella; species Bilobella aurantiaca. Next base: position 6,415 of record VYYI01002256.1, read on the forward strand.
CTGCAAAAATACATCAATTTTACATTGAATTAATAATCGAATACATTAATTGAATTAATAAATATGTATCAATACTGGATACACTGGGTTAAGGTAATCATTAGTAACATTATCTCGCACATAATGCAAGAAGAAAGCAAAGACAATCAGTGTGCGTTTTTTTGTATACTATTAAAAAGCATTGGTAACAGGTATAATTGTACCTCCACATTATATGACCATATCTTATACTTTGCATTTATAGCTAAGTAATTGTGACTACGTGGATGGTGCTTTCGTTATAGTAAATTTTGGCAAATTGCTGCACATCATGCTGCTGTTGTTGGTGTTCTTGAGGGAGGTTTTTCTGCCGCATGTGAATGAAAGGATGTCAATTTTGCTTTGAACTCAAATCCTAATAGCAGTTGAAATCCTTTCGAGAGGGCGGATTGACTTTAAAGCTTCAAAAAGGCCGGCGGAAAGGTCATTGAAAGGAAAAGGGATTGAGTGAAAGGCACGGAATTCCAGCACAAAATTTAATTTCACCTTGTTGAGCACAGGCTGAGTGCACACTCGAGCGAAACTGAATGTGGAAGTTAGGGACTACCTCCATTGAGGCGGAATAAAAAGTGCTGGAGGCCAAAGACAATTACTTACATTTTCAAAAAGAACGCGCCAATGCAAATAATCTCTTTACCATTACAAATGTTTTTTTAGAAAAGTTTAACAAAAAATTACGAAATTTAGATTCTTCATGAGTCAACCAAAATATTTTGTACCATATACCATAAAATCATTTACCATATACAAACGTCACAGTTAAAACTATAAATTTGGTAAATACGCAGAGACTATATTACATTTTGGGCGTAAGCTACACCAACAGGACATTAATCAAGGCAACAATTATACTTGTCGTTTGTATACATGTTGATGAAATAGCTCTCACTTTATATTTGCTGTCTCTACGTCTGTCTTTCCGTCCGACTACCGCAATTACCTCAGGAACTACGCAACGTATACCTCTACATCTCATAAAATTTGTTTTTGGATATTTGTTGTTTGATGTCGAGCCAAGGTTTTGCTTTAAAACTAAACACCGCCTTTGGGGGTCAAGTATAACGTCCCAAGACAACATGAGGAATGATCCTCACAAGATACTTTCCTCCAACTTGTACAGATCACGTTTCTCTGTGACCCACATACGACCCTCAATATCACCCCCTTTTCATTAAAATGAACTCCCAAGGGTACAGACTATTGCACGAAGCAAGAGGTTAACATGGTACCGACAACTTCGGAAGCCCGACACATCTTCCTAATTACGCATTGACCTCTAAATAACATTGCAAGGTCAACAATTGCAACATTTAACTCGTTTGGTTTATTATTATCTAGTTACTTTACTTACGTAACATGAGTATATTGTTTTACTTAAGTCTTTTTTATTAATACATCTGCTTGAAATTATTAGCTGGAAGGGTCAATATCTTTAGTAGTATACCCAACTGTTTCATGGGATTCAAATAACATATAACAAAATTATATTATCACTAATTTTATTTTACAACTTTGTGTAAGTTGTTTTTTGTATTAAATATCTTATATCTTAGTATCAAGCTTCTATTAGACAAATCCGCTCAATGTTTTTGATCAAACTGAAATTAAATAAAAATCTAACAATAGCTTCAGCTCTTTCTATCATAAAACTTTGCAACAGGTAAAAACTCTCATCATAAAGAATACGTACATAATACGGGAGACTTATCACTTAGAACAGTTCATAGCCAAAATTTAAAAGGTTCCAATTAGTCCTAATTACTTGCTAATTCTGAAAGTTAGGGAACCGTATAAAGCTAATTTGGCCTTCCAAGGAAAGACTATCGTCATGAAGTTCTTTCGTCATATTCACCACTTTTTCCTTTTTATTAATGATCAAAAGTTTGCACTGCACACTAATCATTTGGAAAAGTCTGAAAAAGTAATATGAATTAGGGTGGATAAATCAAGGAAAGCGGCGGTAATTTAAGGAGACGCGGGACAAATGGGTAGTAAATTAGATTTTCCAAATTAACTCCCAACCTCTCTATTTTCCGTTTATTGCCACAAATCAGTGAAGCCAAGGATAGTGAAGTGGATTAGAAGAAATTTCATTGCCTTGCCACTTTCTCCGTTTCACATTCTCGTCAACGAATCAATTTTGCTCTGGGCGTTCTTCCTTCTGTCGTCTAGCGCTAGACTACTCGTCATAGACGTCACGTGATTCAACAAGCAAATTTGTCATGTACAAAATTTTGCTTCTCAAAATTATCACACAAATTTTGTTTTACCCACTTCTACAATTTGGCAATATTGATAACTACAATTTTTCCCTGACACTATTTCTGAGACAAATCGTCCTAATGCAGTTGGAAGTGAGCCATCCGTGTCATCAAATGAAGTTACCCTGAAAAGAAGCTTGTTACTTGGCACCTCCCCTCACACTGTCTCTTAGAGGCTTTATTACGACAAAGGCAAAAAGGCTTAAGAACCCTAACTGCATTGCGTCAGAATTCAAAAGAATAGAATTGGACTAGGTGTGACTAAACAACTTGATTTTGAAGTTTATTCAAAAGAATTTCAACTTCCTGTTTCAATTTGTTCTTGAATTTTGACAGTAGCAATAAAAAATGTGCTATAAGTCTAATATGAAAAGCGCGTTTATTCCGACATAAACACTCTCCACTAAAGATACACTTATAAGAGCAACAATTAGTGCATTGAATACTACAGTGTAATTTTACAATAGTGTTAAATCAAATCAAACCCATTATTCAAAAATAGTTGTACATTATTATTAGTTGTGGCGGGAATGAATCTGCACAATAATAAAAAAAAATCACCTATTACGCTTACTTTTTTTTCAAACGTGTATGATACATTCAACTATGCAGTTTTAAGACAAGTCAATTATATTTAAAAAAAAATTCGAGTTATTTCAAAAATGAAAATATATGCATGCAAGGGGAACATACAGTACATTGTGATGCAAGCTTAAGCCAATATACTTCTTGAACTTTATACAATGCGATTGAGATTTTTGGTTTAAAAAGTATAAGTAAGTTCTCTTGACAATTTTGTCAAACAAACAGCTTAAGGATGACATGACTGTATATCCCACAGTTATAATATAAGGTTCCAATTCTATAGATACTGATAATAATAGAAATAATAATAATGTAAAGTTAAATTCAACTCCTAATTGGCATTAGAGCGATTTGGTTGCCATGTTTTGCATAAGTTGCTGTATAGGTTTGAAGCGAAATTTGAAACGTTGGTCATATATCATGAATAGAAAGCTAACAAGAGGATGTATTTCAGTCTCGAAATGGAGAAGCGTCGTATTGTGCCAGTCGTTGGGTGGATAACGAGGCATAATAAATAAGATGAGCATAATTCTCTGAGGCTGAAGTGTCTCGAATGGAAAGTCAGCTAAGCAGAAGACGACGTAAAGTAAGAAAAAATGGATTTTCTTGAGATACGAACTTTCTCCAGATCTTCTGCCACTCTTCCCTTTCATTTCAAATGCAACAGTGAAGGCTGAGGCGGCTTCTATTGTCCCAAAGGTGTCTGCCTCATCTGCTGCTGAGGGATTTCCATTCATCTGCACTGCCAAGAGTGGAGGCCATAGGTTGAAAAAAGGAATTAAAGGCAGGAGCCCTCTCTTATTTCAAAATTCCCTCGGGAATTATTTACTCGGAGAAAGGCCCCTTCCCTTAAAACGTTACTCAACAAAGGCCTTGACAGAGAGCCTTTCTCCGCTCACTTCCCTCTCAGCCACAGAAGTGTCTAGAGCCCTTATTTGCCCGGAAATACTACACTGTGCCAGCAACAGAAGTTCAGTGATTCAGCAAGCGGAAATCAAACGTCAGACTTTGTGTGAGTAAATTTATTGATATTATTTAGAAGAAATTTTGAAATTCCTTTAAGGTTATTCAACTTTAATTTTTAGTATTCCTTAGACAAAGCGTAAGTTGTACATGACTTGAATTTGTTAAATGCTTTTAAAACAGGAACATAATTTGCATAATAAAACTTATGCATATACTCTATTTTCTTAGCATCTATTATGTTTTTAACACTTATATCTCAAACTTTGGACATTTGCATTTTCATTTGTAAAATAGGGAATTGGACCAAAATCTACTAAAAAGGCATGGAATTTTGTCAGTTTTTATTATCAGCACGGGATACGTACTACTTGCTTCAACAACTAAAATTTAAACATATGATGCAAGAATTTGGGGAAGACAATAAGACACTGAATATGTAGAAGTATGTCTTAACCGTTTGAACCTGTACATGTACATCTACCATTACATACCTGAAAGGATTATTGCTTTGGGTTATTGCAGGCCATTTCATACTACTAAAGACTTAAGCACAAATTTCTGTAACTTATCAGGTACGAAGTATTGTATTAAAGAGAATGGCGTTTCATTAAAATTACCCGGTTGAGGATTTCCGCAGAATCCAATAAAACAGGGATTTCCTTTTCAAAAGGCCCATCTGAAATATGGAGAAAGTGAGGTTGGGAGAGACTTAGATTCAGTGATTTTGGCTAAGCCGATTAAACAATCAGGAGGGAAATGGGATAGACAGGAATAATAGCCTGGCATTACTAGGATTGACAGTGAATGGCAGAGAGTAGTAGATCCAATTTATCTGCCTCCTATCGCCCAGCGTCGACGTAGCATTTGCTATTCTCAACGTTAACACTAAAGAGAGCAACGCATGTTGTGCCAAATTGAATACTATGTAGTTGCGTAGCGTGTAGACGTATATTCCTCAAGTTTCAGCAATACAGATTATGCACTGCAGGATAAAGATTAACCATAACTTTGCTCAACAGCAAAACGTTTTCTTGATTTTGAATTCAAACTTATATTATCTTCAAACTATCCAAAATTTGGGAAATCCCAGTATGTTACGACGAATTTGAAATAGAATAAGTACTCTACAAAATTTCTACTAATTGAATAAGACAAGTATAAGATAGCTAAATAGCTGAAATATGTTAAAAATAAATCTCCTTGTAATTTGCTGAAATCAATTATTTAGGAAGAATTGTAGCACTTTACAATATAAATAACATTATAATACATTGTATTACTAACACAATAATGAACTATATTATGTCCTAGGATTGAATTCATACTGCAACATGATACCGTTCAGATACTATCCTATATTTACAACTATAAAGATAGACAATATACAACTACAACAGATATACAACTTTTTCTTGCACCTAATCGTCTTTTTAAGTTTGTACACATTTTGGCAGTTTTTGTAGTTGTTTGTTAATGTATATGAAACTGCATTTACATATAGTTGATGGCATACATTAAGTTGTAAATATATAGCAATTGATTTAGTTGAATCAACTTTCGCTTCGGAAGAAAAAATGACAAAAATATTTTGCAACTTTCCGTTTTTCGAAGAAATTTTTTTCTAAAACTATGCCTGCACACTTCCATTATGACTTGCTGTTGCTTCTCAAACTTGCAAACTTCTTGGAAAGTAATATAATACTTTAACAATAAAGTTCGGACGAAAGACTCTCTACCTCACGATTCTTTTCTACTCAATCAATCTTGGGAAAGGTGTCACCAAGCAAAGAGACGTTTATTTATGTTCTTTGGTTTCTTTCACTAACACTCTCTTTGTTTTTCCTTGGCAGAAAAGGAGCAATAACTGGCAGAATTAGAGAGATCGATTCCACACGTACCTCTGGCGAGCACGTAAGATGATTGGAGACCGAACATGGGCTGGGATCGACATGGATCGCTGCATCAGCAGCGGAGAGCTCAACTACAGAGTCTCCTCCAAAGCAGTGGCAGCTCTCGATATCGTAAGTTTGGGGAAAAAGAGGCAGATCGTATATGGCCTCTCAACCATGAAGTTTCACTTATTGGAGTCACATGCCCCTGAGTGAGAGCTGGAATTTCGTAATTGAATTCCAAATCACTTGATTTCCGCAATAAACTCGGTGGTAGTGGCTGGAGAGTGAAAGTTTCTACCAATTTGAAACTTTTGGGTTTTCATTAGATTTGGATGTCAAATTCTCCAAAACAGACCTCCTTGGTTAAACTAAAACTTGTTATCGCAGCTAGAGTTCATTTAGCGATTTTAATTGTAGCGGCGGGACATCTGCGTAAGAAAATTATATTGTTTCGAAACTATTAAGCATCTCTGCGGGATAAAAAAACAAAAATAAGAATTAAACGTAGAACATTTTCATAAATCACATGTTCGGATATTATTTTAAAACCCACAACAATACTTTCAAATACTGCTAAAGCAAATTTTTGCACTCAACAAAATTGATCATAGTTATATTATAAAGTTTGCATCCTTAACTGTACCATTATGTTTACTTTAAAATTGAATAGAGTATAATGTAGATTATCTTGGAACTATTTGAATTTGGGTCTATTTTAATAAGTACAGTTTGTGAACAGATGTATAACACAATCTTTATACTATCTCAAAATTTACCAGAACAATGTATATTATAGCAAATGTATAACACTTATTACATAAAAGAAATTACAATGAGTTAAGCACCAGGTAAAAATGTATTTTGTTTCTGCAATACAAGTTCTGACTGCTCAAGTACTGACTGTGAGATTTTATGCTTCGTCTAATTAGTCACTCCCAAGTCCTAGTGCAATTAAGGATTCTACAATCAAAAAACTTTTTATTATTATTTTTCCAAAATTCGAAATTTACTGATAAGACAAATTCTGCAACATTAAGGTCAGTAATTGACCAAGCTGCAGTTTTCAATGCATCAACATTTCTCGAGACATAGGAATTACAAACTTCACAAACGTCACATTTGATCTCTTCCAGACAGCAACTACATAAATTTTGAATCTTATGATGACGTTAGTTTTAATAAGGAGTAGAGCACGTCCGCCTTTCATATACTTATGTCAACAGGATTAAAAATTCAAGTTTTGAAAGGAGGTCTCTTGGCTGGGCAAGTCGAGAAAAAAAAGTCTCCTAATCCCTTTTCTCTGCCTTTTCAGAGCCACAGCAACTATCTTCCCTAGAGACAACCTTCCTTTCTCCTTCGGAAAAGCCCTTTCTCGCTTTTTACCCAAGTCACAAATCACAGAATCTCATTTAAGAGCATTAAGTCTCCTCAAACTTGATGCTTTCTCAAATTCAGAGCCTTAGAAAGTTGTGGTCGTAATTGATTTCAGATAAATGCGTTGGGAATGCTGGGGTTTCATAGCTACACTATTGTGGCACAAGAAATACACGGAGACAAGAAAATGATGCCCTTGTCACCTGTAGGATGTAAGTAAATTTTTAGTTTTTTAAGCTTGTGCGTATTCAAGTAGAATCCTGGTATTGAGCGGTTTATACTGCACAATTTTACAGATTCTCCTATCATCCTATTAATTTACGTGTTACTTTATATATCTAAATTGTATTATAATATTTTTTTTTCATTTTCACTAACTTATTTACCGTTTATAAACTGTTGCTGTTACCTGTATTACTACTTAATAGTAATAATTATTTCACCAACTATTCAGTTGCTCTATTCGAAATTTTTCTTATATTTATACCAAAATTCTGCTAAACAAATATAATGCATGTCAAGAAGAGCTGGTACTTATCAAGAGTATTTTTCCTTCTGTCTTCAATTTACCATAGTAATTGTCTAATATTTTTCCGGGCATTCATCCGTCCGTGTTTTGCAATTGCAATGCACTTCATAACCACTTTTGCATTTGCATCCAAAAACCAAAACCTACTCCAGTAGTTTGAAAGTTAATTATTTCTATATCCCCCTGTGCCACGATAGCTTGACTCTTTTCGACGTCTAAATGACCCCTAAAATCGGAAAATTGACTTTCCGGGTTTTTGTTAGTCCATCTATAATTAATCTGTATTTTTATAAAGTAGACTTATTTTAACATGAACATGAGAATAATTTCATTATATTATAATTTGGAAATCGTATACTAATTACAAATATAGGAAAACGGCAAATACTCAAATGAATTTTTGTTTGTGGTTGCAGTGGGGCTGTTTGGGTATATCATGGTAATGGCATGGATCGGAATCTACACATGTAATGTTCTTCAGCTCTTTGTCGCTTTGGGCTTGTACAGAGGAACAGCAAAAAAGGTAAACAATTTGTTGGTTACAAAGGCTTCATTTATTGCTTGAGGTTCCACGAGTGAGAAAATTATTTTATGGGCAACAAATTCCAAACTTGTTATATTAAATCGATAAAATATTAAAACCTACTAAAAATATCTCAGGCAGAAGCAACCAAAAGTCTCGGCTCCTGTCGCCTCTGGCTCAAAACCTCCTTTTTCATCTTGATCCTGGTTGTTAGCAAACTCGTAATCCTCTACTTCATTTCACAACTTGTGACAAGCGTGACGCTGACCGTGACCTTCTGCGTGTTGGAGTTGATCGGACGAGTAGTTGGAATGGGCCTTGTGGCCACATATCTCCACGAACTTACAGTTGTCTTCCCAGATATCTCACGCATCTACTACGATACTCAAGTAGCCGAGACTTCCCCAAAAAGAAATGCTGTGAGCGACGCTGTTTGGTTCTAATAAGGTTCAGTGTGAAACGAGTTGGAAAATCCGTATGGAGAGCGGCTGGCAATAAAGAATATTTTCCCAAGTATCACTGTCACAAATTCAACCATTTACATTGAATAATACTGATCCTCTGCAAAAGTTTTTGTATTCTTTTCTAGAATATTTGAAGTTTCAGATTTATTTGAAAAAGCATCGAGCGCTTCTTTTCGAATGTAAGCGCACCGAAGAATTCGCGCTGAATTGCCATAGTGGATCTTGAATTACAAACCTATACTTAATTTTATTTAATAACTTTCTCAGTTTGGGGCTGATGCTGCCACTGTTGTAATGAAACAAAAGTTAACTTTTAGTTTACTTTGTATTTAATTGTTACCGATTTTTGAAGTTTGATGTGCATGTATCAAGAAGAAATGGAGAAAACAAGGTGAACGAGTTTTTAAGAGCTGTTCAAGCATATCTTTGCCACCAAACAAAACAAAAAATATGCAAATTGAAGTTTCAAAAAAAAAACATGAT